>JAEIIH010033971.1:0-34561 GCA_018904745.1 Drosophila orosa | reverse complement strand
ATGATGTAACCCCTTATAAAATTTTCAAAAAATGGCAAAAATATAAAATCCTTCCGGACAAGAATATATATGACTTATGGGGTCGGATATGACTCCTTCACAGAGTTAGAAGCTTTTGACATATATTTTAATACCCTGAAAGAGTATATTAATATTTAATTTTTGTTATTTCTATTTTTTTTTTATGAATCTAAGCAGGTATAGAAAAATTCTTGTATTACCTGGTAAGAATTTGTGTACCTTTCCCATCACTGGCGGGATAATAACAGCAGGCTTGGTTCTGCTATTGCTGAAGTTTACTTGGGCAAAGAAAACTTTAAGTAGAATTGGATAGTTGAGAGACAAGCAATGGAAATGGGATACGGATACTTAACCGCAAAGGTGCTGATTTTGAAATAAAAGTTTCAAATACGATTGCCTGGTAATAGCCATAACTTGCGATCTAAACATGCAATATATTTGCGGAAAAAAACATGACTAAAGAAGGATACTTTATTAACGAATAGTGGTGAAAATAAAGCTTAAACAATCTGTATGTTCACTTTTACTGACCACTGAAAATGCATCGCTAGGTAAACAATAACTTGGCTCCCAATCGAGTATAAACTTTCGAGTTGCCCCAAAATATTTCACTTCGTATGCATGACTATCAAAACAAACTAAACTATTTCAATCAAAGCTCACTCTGGACCATTCAACGAAAAACTTCATTCGAAAGCAAAATCAATAGAGGGGAAAAAGTGCCCCGAACTTGGGAAAGTTCCCTCTTTGATTGCAATGACAGAGCGGCGGGGCAGTTGTGAAAATCTCACAGCTCTCAGATATCCAAGTTTGGAATAGTTTGCGCAACTGTAAGCCTTCTGCTATTATTCCTATTTGCACAGAATAGATATCTCCTTGAGCTGCTCCTTTTCGCATACATATATGTATATAAAATCGTTTACCGAAAAGAAAAGCTAATCCTCAAATATTATAGCTTTTGGCTATGCAAATACTGGGGGAACAAAGCTTTTTCCTAATTACCTTCCTTGTTTTTCGTATTTTACTAAACTAATTTAAACAAAATATTTAGACTCCGTGCGGAGCCGGCAAGCATAAAGAAAATTTGCATGATATTTTCCCTCGCCGATATAAATTTGCCATAATTTTATTTATTTTCATATGCTGATGGCCGCCCATTTCCATGTCGTTCTCTTCCATTATCATGTGCGTGAACATTTATCCATTAATTTGTGCAAATAAAGTTGCCGCAACATACGCGTACTCACGTAACCGCAATTGAACTGGGCAAAAATAATAAAACAAAAACGGAAAAACAACACAGAAACACACTCGCTCCGCTCGCTCGTCGGTCCGAAAGAGAAACAACAAATAAACATAGAGATGGCGGGGGGGAAGAGGATGAAGCAGATAGCTGCTGAAAGGTAAACAATTTTAATTTATTTACCCAATAATAAACCCATCAAGCGCCCCTCGGCACACCCCTGACCTCGAGTGGGCGTGGGGGGCTCGCAAGGACAATTGCCACCCCTTTTTTGGGGCCTAAATGAGCGTTGAGTCCTGTGTATTTGTTATTACATGTCTGCGGTCCTTACACAATGGCTCGTAATTTGAACTTCAGACGAGATTGCATCCGTGTTGGCAATTTAATGCTGATACAAAAAAGCCAGGGGACTCAATAAATAACTATAGAAATATGGCAATAAACTTTAAGGGAATAAATTGTAAATACCTATATGTGTTTAAATTGATAAGTGTGATAATGAAGCTTTGCATTTTTAGAGTCTGTTTATTATATTTTTATTAATTAATTATTAGTATATATCCAAGATTTCTTTAAAGGCATGTATTTTCGATATAAACCCGTTCAAAAGCAACCCTGTTCCAGGATCAGACTCCGATTGAGCTGGTTTTAATTACTGTATCTCATATTCAGTGCGCTTCCCGGCTGCCGCAACTCCCCCTCCGCATTACCATTACCAATCACAATCATTCGCTGTAATCCACATGCCTCGACGCACTCATTCCATAACCGGAATCCGGGCGATTAATCAGTTTACGGTTTAAAAAGCTTCATCAGTGAACACGGCGCCCGCTGCTTGTGAGCTTTGCAACGCCTTTTAATTCAATTAAGCCCGGCTTTGTGCCACGCCTCTCTCTCCGAGCGGAGGTTGGCAATAGGCAATTACCAGTAATCGAATTTGGGGCGAAGCGAAATCCGTTTGAAACAATAAATTTGTCACTCGTCGGCGAGGGTTGCAAAAGCGCGCGGAAAGACCGAGGGGGAAAGCCCTTGAAAAGAAAAGCGGACTGCGACGGCAGCGGGAAATGCAAAATGCAAATTGAGCGTTTCGCGCTGGGACATTAAACTTAGTCGCGGCTTAGGCGGGCTTAAGCCAAAGCTCAACTTTCACTTAACCGCAGAGTGGCAGAAGGGCCGAGAACGCACCCCGATCCGCCCCGGGTCCGCATTAATGCCTAATTAAATGCAAGTCTCTCCGAAGAGGGTGGAAATTGCCGGGAATTCATTTGCATTTTACAGCAGATCTGGACACTCCGTCCCGACAATGACAAGCGGATGTATTTCATCTCAGGACTCGCAGGACACGGCTCCCGTTGCCTTTATCCCGTGTAAATATTTCATGGCTGCTGGAAAACAATTCGTGCCTCGTCTCTCAGCTGTTGCACTCGCTGAATAAATTATCAGCTGTCATTAAGGCTTCTCCGGTGCAGCTCCTCCGCCTTCATTTGTCACGCGACTGCGTTTGACAATTAAAAATTGTCCAACTCGACGTGGATTGTCTGGGAACTGCAGTTGAACTCCGAGAGTGTTGAATGCAAATGGACTCGACCAACAAAAGTTTCCCAAATACAGCCCTGGACGAGCTGTAAATCAGTTCATTCTTGAGACACCTTTCTTTAGGCACTCGCAAAATGTATTTTAAGTTTAAGGACGGTAAATCTATTATATTTACTTTCATTAACATTTAGAGTCTTTATCGCTAGCATATTTTAAATTAAATCCATTAAAGATCCCGAATCACGAAACGATTAAGGGTCTCTTTGGAATAACCATCGAATTCTGGTGGTTCTACCTCTGCCACCGGAGCCTGCGATACTTTCAGCTCTTTATGAGGATCCTGGAGATCATGGCCTTGATGCAGGATACGAACATACTTTAGGGCATAGTGCAGATCCGACATGGGCAGCTCGTGCTCCTGGATCAAGGACATGGCCTCATTCGCCTCATCCTCCGTATAAACCTAAGAATACGAATTACAATTTGTTACCTCAAATACACCAGTCAAACCTCTTCATCTTCCTCGGATGCCATTTCTAGTGCGTTTTATGCCTTTGCAATTTTATTTTAATTTATTAGTACTTCTCTGCACCAATTTTATATTTAGTTTTTCTTATACATATGAGTGTGCTTGCTGTGAACTCTGTGAGCAAGTTTCATTGGCCTACTGAGCTCCGAAAAAGCTAGAAATTTCAAATATGATTTCTGCCCTGCAAACAGAACCCAGCGTGCGGTCAAAACTGTAGCCATCAACACTTTGGCCTGGCTTTTAAAATGGTCAGTCAGCCAGCTCGGTCAGGAACGGGATCAGGAACAGGACGAGGACCAGGATTCGGACCAGGAACGGGTCAAATCGAGCCAGTCCCATGCCAGGCCAAGCCGGGTCTAGAGCCCCACTGAACCGAAGTGAACAAACCGCATTTTGCATTTGCAGTTTACTCGGTTAACCGCTTTTATAGCGGATTTAACACATTTCAGCCTCAGCAGGGTGACAACTGAACAGTGGAAATCATAAATTCACATATTTTCGAAGATCTGTAAAGACTTTGTGAACTAATTAAGAAAATCTGAATAAACTTTGTGTTTTAAACTAGAAATGCTACAAATATAATATTATAGTTCTATGAATTTTCTTATATTGTTTTTCTTAGGTCTCATGAAAAAATCGATATAATCTGAAGGTATGTTCAGACTTTTTCTGTTTAACGATTTCTCTAGGGTCCTTATTATCATTTAAAGATACGAAATTAAGTATGAAACTTAATATTTACCAATACTTACTTTAGGGAATCTTTTAAATGGATAATATATCCACATATCCTTTAGATATATTTTATTTATAATCCCACGCTTCCATCCCACTGTTCCTAGCTGGGCAGTTAGTAGCAAAAGTGAAAACTAGTTCAGCTGCCCGAAACATGCCAAAATGTTTGAATCGAACAATCAACGCACAGAGAGGGAATCATGGGGGCTTCTGTGAGTCCAGGGCTGGGGGATCGGGTCTGGAATCGGGATAGGAGAGGAGACTCATATCGTGCGGCTGCATGCATGCATTTGCCATTTCCTCGACAATCCAGACGAGACCCCAGCCAGAGCCCCCTCACTGGGTGTCACGCCCACTCACATGTCAATGGGGCATGCATTTCAGTCAAAGTTTTTGTTGTTTTTATGCCTCAAAGAACTCGACTCGACTGACATTGTGCGAATGTTTGGCCCCGGGGCCGGGATGGGGCTTTGGGCTTAGGGTTTGGAGCATCGGACTGAAATTCTAGCCAACATTCCTTTGTTATGGCTAGCGGGGCCGCTCTAACCATTATAATTTCAAGTGCAAACTTTGACACTTGAATTGCGTTGGCCTACAATGGGTTAAATGGCGCCGAAGCGACCAATCGATCTGCGCGAGTTTTAAAAAGAGTTCGCTGTTGATTTTGTCATTTTACAGGGCAAGGGACCTTCTGAACCCTCGGCACGAGTCAAAGAGATAAAATTGGGGGCTTGATAGAAAGAAACGCTGGCAAACAAAGATAAGAAAATAGAATTGCACGAGGACACAACACACAAAAGGCAAACAGAATTATGTTTAAGGTTATATGCCATGCATAAGCAAGTATGGCCGACGGACGAGCGAAGCGGAAGCGGAAACGGAAGCTCGAGTAGCAAAAAGAAAGTGTCTAACTGGCGAGGCGTGTGTGTGTGTCTGTGTGTGATCTCTCCCACAGGCACTTCCGACAATTGGCAAAACAAAACACTCTCACACACACATGCTAAGAAATAGGGAAAGAGAGGAAGTAATAGAGGGAGAGAGAGAGACGTTCCAACCGCAGGCAACTTCCAAGCCTTGTCTTCGTCTTGGTTTTTGCCTACACTAGGAAAAATCTTCGGTACTCAAGTCTAGTTCTGTAATTAAATGCAAAGAGTTGTCAGGGAGAATTATTTAAATATTTATGGCAAGTTTCCTCAGGGTTTTGATATATAAAAGCTCTTTCTAGAGTGTGCAAAATTGTACATACAATATAATTTTAATGTAGTTTAGTGTTTCCTAATTGTTCCCAGTGTAATTTGGCTTGCACACGCGCCAAGCGAGATAAAACATTTGTATGCGCTGATAAGAACGCATCCACTTACTTTTGGTCGCACATGACCTGAATTTTCCCCCCCTCTCTGCCGGGGGGAAAACCAACGGAAAAGTAGGGAAGCAAAAGGGAAAGGGGAGAGGAACAGGAGTCAGGCGGAGCACAGACAAAAAACTTGAACTTGCACACGGACCGAAAGGCAAATGAAGAAATTTAAATTTGATACCAGCCAGGCAATCAGACGATGTGAATGATGCCCACTTTGCATACCCTGCAAAGTCAACGCCTCAAAGGGTATATTGAACTCTAAGGAATTTTATCAAATTATTTGTGACAAGTTTAATTAAAAAAGAAACCTAGTAAACCTACAAGAAATGCACAGAATGTGTTATGAGTCTGTTGTGTTCAATGAATGCTTTTATTAAATATGTAGTTCTTTATTAGAACCGAGTTCGAATAAAATAGTACTCCATATGCAAAATTAATGATTAACTCTGTTTCTTTATGTTCAAGTACTTAAATTTAAGAGGTAATTCCCCCATTCGATCCCCAATAAGCTCCCGCATTTTGTGGCTGACTAGCATTAACATGCGGCACCATGGAGCAGGCGGAATCCACTCCAACGCCATCGGCCACCCACTGTCTGTCTGGGCGCAGTAAAATTCCTCCTTTTTTCGATCTCTTTTTTCTAAAGTTCCAGTTCAGTTACACGAAATTTTGAACGGAAATGCGAAAATGAAAGATTCGTATCTGGGCAAAGTCGGAACGAGATTGATGTGTGCACCGAAAAAAAAAATGGAAAGAAGGAGAAGTATCGAATCGCCCGCAGCACTCGAATGTGGTTCGTCCGCTTTCCTCTTGGCCTGGTCTACTCTGTGCCCTTTTGAGTGGGCCCCCTTATGCGAAAATAGGATTTGCTTGCAAATTTCCAACTGGAGGGGTAAATGTGGTGGCACAGGGATGGTGTTGGGGTATTTTAGGACGTAGAACTGCTATAGAAAGGCTCTAGGATGGTGTGGAGTCATTAGGAAGGGTCAATGCAGCAGGCTTTCGGCTCGTTTTGTTTGTTTGACACTTTCGTGGTTACTGATTGTCCATATTATGTGACAGATGAACTTAGAAAGTCCAGGGCCAGAGGAAGAAGGGTTAAATGCCAACTAGAGAAAGCTCTGAAAGGACGCCCTGTCAGTCCCCCATAAGAACACCTTATTAGTTCTTAGTTCTCATTGATGTCCCCACCTTACACTATAAAATCATTCCCACATTAATTTAATCTCCAAAAGCACCGACAACTCCCGGATGCATTGGCAAACCAAGCGTGATTATTATCATACATCAAAGTCACAAGTTGCTCACAATTAATCATCCAACTAAGCCATAAATTGCCAGTCTTCAAGCCCGAAAGCATTCACTCTTTAAGCTGCTTAGGTTACTGTTTGCTCAATTTCTTCACACAGTATCATCATCATCATCGATGGTAATTAGCCCTGTCAGCACTTGAAGAAGCGCCAGGGAATTATTCACAGCGCCCTGAGAAAGTGTCAGCTGGTCGAAGTGAAATTAATATTTCAGGCCGTGCCAAATAATAAGGCAGCAGCCACCAAGGCCGAGGTATCATTTAACACTTCATTAAAAGCCATTCCAGACAACTTGTAGACAATTAAAGACAAGTTCAACGAGGGCGGTGGAGGAGGCGGCACTTAACACATTTCCAATGTTCATTGACCGGCAAATGAAATAAAAATTGCAAACATCTTCAACTCCGCCAGCGAATGCTTCATTTAACAGCGACAACAACCTCTTCGCAGGACGCTATTTGGAAGGTCGGGTGCCCCTCCACACCGAGGCAATAGACAAAGTTCCCTGGCCACAAATTACACTTTGGTTTGGCAGCATAAAATGGCGTAAAAATTGCAGCTGTTTCTGCCACTCGAATGCGAACAAAATTATTGAATGTCCTTGCCTCCTGTCTGCCGATTTGGACATTCCAATTTACACAATCGCTAATAAAATAGTGAAAGTAATTAAATAAATTGTTAATGTTATGAGATTACTTACTTGGAAAAAATTGTAAACTGCCTAAGGAACTTCAGGATAACCCTAAAATGTAATTCTGATGCATTAACAATAAGCATTTCTTTTTAACTTACCAATATTAACTATGTATGTCTCAGAACTGTAACAAATATTATTGTACAAAATTCGGCTTGGAAATTGCAGTTTTCCAAGCGAAACCACAAGTGGGAACCTCTCAGGACTCAGGGCTCTTAGGGCTCTTTTGTGGTCCTTTTCTGGTGCTGGTTCTCTGTCTGACTCTGTGTATGTGCCTGTGTATTTTTTATGATGCTTGAAAATAAATAAACACTCAATACCAATGCCAAAGAGCAGACAGAGCCAACTTTCAGTCGCAGACACCAGCGATGGCGATGGCAATGGGAACGGCAGACTGCCAGCATCGCGCACATTCAATAAATCTTCAGCTGTGAATAGTCACTTGAGACGGAATCGGAGGAGGAGCAGCTCCAGATCAGGACCAGGAGCAGCACCAGAAAGCCTTTCGCTTTCACTGCCAGCTGCTCGGCTCCACTCCCTCCCTTCCCGGTAATGGCCACAGTCATGAGCTGCTGGATAATAATAATGATGATGCTCTTGTCTGGGCGCAGAACGTGTCCTGCGGGGAATGCGGAGAAGACGGGGCTGGTGTGTGAAAAAGCGCAGCCTGCACGTATGAAGAGCAGTTGCTTGGGGATAGTCCGTTTTTTGTAAGACATCCGGTTGTCTTGGGTAATTTGGGTAATATTAAGGAAACACATACTTTCTGTAACAAATCATTGATAAGGCAGATTTTAGTAAGAAAAACTAAGTGTATAATATTCTTAAAATATTTTTTAAAATTGTTAAAGAATTATGTATTCAAATCTTGTTTGCTTCAAACGCTTGCTATGGGAATTATTTCCAACGAATGATTTTTTCTAAGAAACCAAGAATGATTAACCGAATACGCCTTAAGGAGGGCAACTTGCGATTCTGAGGACAACAAAATGGAGGCGGATGCAACGAGAAAGTAAATCAAATGGTGGCAAGGCAATCGCAACACCCGACCCCGAGCAAATATTCAATCTATAATGGCATTTACACGACTAGGAACAGGATATGTAATATCCTTTTGGGGTTTTTAGTCCGTGCTGGGTAGGCAGGTCCTCGCAAAGCAGGCTGGCTGGGATGCAACTTATTTTCAAATAAATATGGCGCAGCCTTTTGCAACCCAGTCGCCATAAATCTCAACAATTTCCGCTGCCTGCGAGAGAGAAGGAGGAGGAGCAGTCGGCCGCCAGTCCTAGTCCCGTGGCCATCTATGGATTTGCTATTGAAATTTATGCGCATGGGAGTGTCTGGCCAAGTGGATCCTAACTCTTTTTGTTTTATTTACTAAACCAGGAAGAGGTGGAGCCGCCGGAGATACTTTCCCCCAGCTCCAGCCTCCGAGCGGTTAATGGATTTATTCGGTTTTGAATGAATCAAGTGGTCAGAGATACAGAAAGAGAAAAAATCTTTAAATCAGCTGCAAATTGAACTATTCCTGTTTTTTTTTAGCTCTTTGGAGAAACTATTTTGGTTGTTTTCCCATCCAACCTTAATTGCACACACTCCTGGCTGCCATTCTTACTGAAAAGGTGCTCCTGTTCGCCCCGCGCCAATCATAATTTCGAAATCTTAAGCAGCTCCATAACACTCGAGTGCGGGGCACAAACAGCAAATGGCAACTTTCACTCGGCGCGCTAACAGCCGAAAGGAGGCCAGGCCAGGACTCCGCGTGGCAATTTAAAAATTAAGGCGAGGAGGCGCCAAGCGGAGCAGCAAAACACTTTAACTAAAATTAGAAAAACGCAAACGAGCAGACTGCAGGTAAGCCGTCCAAGATTCTCTCCTTCCTTGTGGCCATAATCAGCACTTGCAACATGGCAAGAACAACAATCTTTTGAGAAACACTAAAGAAAATATATTTTGCTGAGATTTCCATTCGTTTTTCTTATAAGATTTTGCACATGTAGCTAATTACTTGTTAAAATAAACAAATAAAGGACATTGTCAGCTTAAACAAGCATCTATACTTCCCATGCTTTTTATATTTCCATAAGATTTGATATTTCTTCCTGTGCATCTGCAGCCGCGCAGTTGAAGGGGCGAATATGCAACATCAACGGCAGCGGCAACTGCAACACGGCACTATAATGAAGCTATCAACCGTAAGACGGCGCTTAGGCACGCAATCATACTTGGGAAACCTTAGAGACCCCCGGCTATATGCGACGAGTATGCGGAGGACCTCATGTGTGCTGGCCAGGCGGTTCCAGGAAACAATTTCATTGAAAAATACATTTTTTGTGAAGTATTTATGGTTTAGACTCTTAATATACATTTAATTTCACGACTGTTTACCTCTTTGCAAGTGAGTAACCTTTACTGTCAGCAAATTATTTATTCTAGAGATTTCAGAGTGTTCTTTTTTTGTATATCAGAGAAGGAAAACCGTTCCCGGAACACCCAACGGATCAACTAGCCTGCATCGCTGCCGCGGCCACCGTTTTTCGTAATTTTCGCTATGCGGCATAAACACGGCGAACACTCGCTCGCTGGCACACGCGGCGTATGCTTAATATTTCCGCCGCATCCTATGCGCATATTCATTTTTGACGACGCTTTGACGTCGTCCGTTCGTTGACCGCTGGGGAATCGCCGGCGGGGGCATCAGCATTAGCGTTTAATAGCAGACGACGCTGTCCTGGGCGCTGGGCTGCCATCTTTACGGATATATACCCCGTGGTGGTGACCTAAATTTGCCGGTTTATGAAAAATATATGTGTGCAATATAAAATGTTTCCCTCTGCTGCATGCATAAAGCGTTGCGAAAAAAAAAAATGTGTTATATATATAGAGAGCTAGGAGAGCAGGGCTTCATATTTATATTTATTTACATGGGGACGCCACAGGGAGAACTGCTGGGCCAGTTTATGAAACCTCGCCCGCTCTCCGCTTGTTTTTTTTCTTAGTCAAACGCCAAATGGCGACAGTAATGGCGGCGTCAAAAGCGGAAATGCCCCTGAGCTGCGGTGGTGGCAGGACAACATCAAAGGACGATGAGAGCTGAAATTACGCAGCGAAAGAGGTAACACAGGACTTTTGGGTGGAAAGTAGTAAGATAAGTTAGGGCTTAGCTAAAAAATCAGAGATTTCTGATGGCACGACTAATTATAAACGGAACTTAAATATGTGGATTATTACTTTTTTTTTTATAGATAAAACAAGATTTGTTTATGAAAAATGTAATAATTCCCTCAAATATTTATCAACTTGAGTGAGTTAAACCCCAACTTCCTTACGACAAATCCCTTTTATTTCAATATACGTCAACTCCCAGGTGTTTCGATTACAATTTTTCAATAAACTCTATGTAAATGTCAAACGATTCCCTCTTTGTTAATATATTTACTGAGCCATGACACATCCGAGCGCCAGGTGTGATTGAGGCCCGGTCACATCTGAGATCTGAGGCGGAGGGAAGGAAATAACAAGGAGACGTCGACGATGAATAAACAGTGCTGTGCGAGCTCAGCAAATGTGGCCCTGTTGACTCTGCACTTTCAAGTGCGGTCAAGCATTTTGTAATAATATTTATGCTGATTCCGGGGCGATATTCCAGACTTCTTTCTGCTTCTGTTGAGTAAGCGTAAATATGCATGCAATTGTTTTGCGGGGCGAGGTGGGGCCACAATCCTCCGTCCAAGCCAGATGCAAAACTTTCGCATGGGGTTCAAGGGGAATTTATGAACGATTTAGGGGGATGCTGGGGAGCAGCTTATCATAAGCAACAAACGCTAATGGATGAGCTTTGTGTCGGTCGGTCGGTCAAGAGGGGGAGTCCCACCGAAGCACACTTGAGGTTCAACCCCGAAAAGGTGACAAAAGATATCGCAATTTTATGAGTAATCCTCTGACGCCCTGACAAGGACATGCACTGATTACGGTCTCTCTCTGTCCTTGCCTCCTGCCTCTCGGAAAGCGGTAATAAAATTTTCACTCCCAGATAGATTTTAGCATTGTCTCGCTTAGAGCGGATAATATGTCCGACTGTGTGGAGTCCTTCCCGGTATCCAACCACCGCTGTCTGCCCGTCTGCTGTGCTCGCTCGGATGTTGTTGTGAGTCATATTAAAAAGTAACGAGCAAAATATTATGAAGCCAGACAAAAGGCATTTCCGGCAGCCGAGATGGATGTGGAGGGGGATCCGCTCCTATATTGGATTCACACGATGCACTGTTTTGTGAAGGATGCCAGGCAGCCGGCTTAACTCTTGTTCATTGCCTGTTGTTGTTTGACCGGCCAACACAGACCCAGTACCCAGTACCCAGCCCCCAGCCTCCAGTCCCATCATCTCGCCATATTATATTGTGTTCTCGGACCCAGACAAGTCTGCATTGCTGCATGTACCGTGTCCTGGCTGGCTTCCGAGGTTATCTCCGAGGTCCCTTGCCCGGGGGCGGCTCACACACAGCATTATTAATAACCATAACTCAAATCTATTGCCGCTTTACTGCTCATTGATTCTGTTTATGGCCATGATTTCGTCAGTTCCTTTTGTTCGCCGGGGGCCCCCTTTCAAAAGTTTTGATTTGGCCGCAGAGCATGAGTTGGCTTTGAAATGGGTATAAACTTTGCGGAATGGAAAAGTGCCGGGCCGGAGTTCTGAATGGCACTTGTGGTCTAAGGCCCATTAGGAGATACTCGGCCATCGATAGAGTGAAGTGAAGTCTTTGGTAGAATAAGAAACTCATTTAGATGTCTTTTCACTGCCTCAAATAGCAGAAATGTTTTATACTAAATATTTATACATCTTTGATAGAAACATAAGTGAAATATACTTGAAATTCTTGGATACTTTTGCTACATCATTACTCCTAAGACTCCAATCGATCCTGGGGCTCAGCAAACTTAAATTTTAGTCCTTTCTTCCCTTCAAATTCCGGCAATTCCCCCATTTGCTGCTCCAGCTTATCATTCAAAGCTGGCACTTTGAGATATCCCAAGAGCCGCCAACTCCAACGACAACGCCAACGCCAACTGGTCCTTTGCGGCAAGTTTTAATTGTGCTCATATCTCAAGAACTCTTCTGGATCGCTTCGCTGCTCGTGGCAAAGTTTGCATTTGGCCATTTGTGTGTGGACCAAACTTTTTTGGGCCACGGCACTCTCACACACTCGCACACTGGCACACTGGCAGGCCAATTGCTCAGCAATCCATGTTGCCATTTTACAACACTTGCCATTTCTTTTGCTGCCTTTGGCTTAGATCCGCTCTTGATGTTGACTTTTACTTTGGCCAAGTGCTGGCTGGGCGTATAATTTCACCGCTCACTGTCGTAAATAGCACTGGACGAGGACGGCAGGAACGATGAGTATTTTCTTAATTTTCTTGCACTTCCTGCAGCCAGGCAAAAGTTTTCCCAGCTCTGCCAGCTAGAATCATCATCAGCAGCAGCAGCTTTTCCGTTTGTCAGCTGACAAAGGGCGTGGGACAAGGGGGGCGACATTAAAGTATTATGCAAGCGTATTAATGCACTCAACGGACACGGGGACCTGACAGACGGAGCGCCATGGAAAAGTGACCAGAAACACTTGGAAAAAATCAACATTTAAAGCTGTTTAAAGTAGTGTAATGGGAGAATTATACTCAGTTTCCATACAAGCTTAAATCGGCTTTTAAATAGTATTCTAATATTTGCAAGATGTATTTCAATTAAATAAATATTATATTATATTGTTCTTTCTGTGCCAAAGTGCAGTGATAAGCAGCGGAACTGAGGAAAATATCGCAGCAGGAAAAATCCAGGCTCCAGCTAAAGTTTTCCAGCCACGTCAGAAGCTTCTTAGCCTGGTCCAAGCCCTGACTTCCGACATTAAGTAGCGCCCACCGTGGCTAAAACCAAAAGGGAATGCATCACATTATGTGCATAAATAATTTTGTTTTTAAGAATTAAATTAAAATAATTAAATTTTCGACATGGCAGCTAATTGCGTGGTTCGCCCCCAAAGACTGGCCTTAATTCAATTAGGCGTGAGCTCCCCGGGGACGCAACGCATGTCCGAGATCAAGTTACTGTCCGGTCTGGAGTTGTGCTATGTAGCGGTGTCTTGTCAACTGTCAAAATGACCCCTAACTACGGGCTTGTTATTCCCAAATGCATTTCGAGTTGATGCCTTGAGGTACCTGCTGCAGCAAGCAAAAATTAAGAATTTGGACAGTGACTGCTGACTACATAGACTTCCCAATGCCCTTTGAAATTATTTGTGTTGTAAGCTTTAAAGGATAGCAAAATACCTCGCCCAAAAAGTAAGCATTAATGTTTCCCCGGACCAGTTGGCATGATAAAAATCACAAGCTCACACTGACGTGTGCCCGAGGTCCTTTAAGTTTGATTTATGTTTTCCGGTCCTCCCAAAGATGTCCTCAGCTGGCGACAGGACGCAGCTGCGGCTGGGAAGTGTGTGTAAAAAATAAAATGAATTCCGCTTTCCTTTGTCACTTGTTTGGGAAATTAGTTTTGTTTGCGGCTCTCGGACCACATGTGATTTGATTAGGAAGCCCCAAATCGAAGAGTCATTTATTTCGCAGCCCGGATCTTCCTTGGAGCGTTAACTTCCACCGCCTGTCCACTTGACATATTTTTACGGTTGAAAAACTCGGATGGGAGCGCTTGGCTCATTCATTCCTTGATTCGTTTATTCATTCATCAATCAGCGTACGCGACACAGCATGAAAAATGTCAGTGAGAAAGCTTCGCCGTGTGACTGGGATATTATGTCGTGTCGATCGGGGCAATACCCTGCAATATGAGTCATAGAGTCGCTGAGCGTCGAGTGGAGACTACCCTTTCCTTTGTTCCCCGGCATTCCAAAGACAGGGTATCTCTGGGGAAAACTCTTTTCCAACCCACTCGCAGAGCTTCGCTACGTTACCCATTTGTGGCGATGCGTTGTGAAAATTGGCAAGTCACTTTTCAACATTTTCCGCGAGCCGTGAAGCAATCAATATTGATTGCATAATGAATGACAATCAGAGCTGCGCTTGACACTTGACACCCCCCAGCCCGTCCCATCTCTCGGCACCCACATTTCATATTTGGCGCAGCGGAAGAACCTCCTCAAGAGGGGATTTTTTCTCAGTGTGGGACATGTGCTGGCTGACCTGTGGCATTCTAATTGCGCTGGCACTTTTCCGAAAGTTCAATTGGCACAAGCAATGCGCCGCATACCAGTGCCGCTGAAGATGATTCAATTGACATTCCCATTCGCTGAGAGGGCGAGGAGGAGTCGATGGGATCCGATCCGGATGCCCTGCTGGCCAGTTCGGTGGCGTTCATGTGGATGTCCGCTTGCCGCTGCGGACGGAGGACCAAGGACCAAGAAACGGGGACGGAGGACGGAGGACACAGAACCGAGAACGTCCAGTCATCCAAACTGTCCAGTCAGCCACACAATGGCCACCACTTGGCTGGTCGCTGTCATGGCCAACGTGGCCGTAGCGACGTGGCCAACTTGGCCAACAATGGTAGCAGTTGTCTCGACGGCAACCCCTCACCCCTCACTCTCCCACTCTCCCATCGATGTCCCAGTGTTTTTGCTAACTTTTCGAGCTCAGTTCGCTGGATCTTTTGGCGTACGTGTGCGGCGTTTTGGCCCGGCTCTCTTTTATTTCCCGCTGCCTTTCGTATTTTGTTGCAGTTTGTTTTGTGCTTTGTTGGCTGCCATTGCGCCATTTTAGCAGTTGATGTTACCTGCTGCCATTGCTGGTCATACTCTTACTTGGATTCGTGGTCATTAGGCACCAAGGCTAAGCTAAAAGGCTTTAAAAAGTTGAAATTAAATTTAGAGAGACAAGAACAAATAAATAAGTTATGTGAAATATATTGTATATTTCTTTAATTTCATATGAGTGTTCTTTTTATGCTTGAAAAGAGCATTCCCTCGTTGCATCCTCGATTTCTCCATCCTGTTCCAGTTTGCTGTGTGTGCTTGTGTCACTCAACAGCATTGAATTCGATGTGAGCGCCGAAGTCTGTGTTCCTGTGTTTGTGTTATTTTTTAAATTGAACATATTTCCGTTTGAAATATACTTTTTTCACCCACTCCCACTCCCACTCCCCGGCCCCGAAATGCGCTCCATCAACGGGGTATTCATTTCCTGTTTGTTACGGTCGAGACTCGAGAGTCTCTGGAGCGAACGGACCAGAAACTGAAGCATCCTTCTGCCCTATTGAGCTGGCAACCTTAAAGAGAAGCATTTGTTGACACACGCGAGCCATTAGCCCGGGTATTATGCTAAAAATCGTTTAAAATATGCACACAAAACCTAAGCGCAAATAGTGCAAATTGCTTTATGCATGTTTAAAACCAATTAATTAAGCAAAACTCGTTTGATTCACCTGTCGGCAGAGTGTCCTTTTTGCTCCTTGCTTTGTTCGTCGGAGCCGGCAAGAATGTGAGCAAATAAAGCATTTCCAATTTAATGAATTTCAGATTCCCTTTGTTGTCCATTACTATTATTTTATTATTACTCTGTCATGGTCTATTGCATCGTTCACAAAGGCTTTGCCGTCAAATTATTTAAACGAAATCAATTTTATTAACTTTTATTGAATTTTTCATTGGGTTCAGGCAATTAAGCACACTGGCTTTTCCCGTCTTTTTTTCGCACAGAGTTCCGGATCTATTTTTTTGTGTCTGCTACGGGTTTTATTCTATCATTACTGTTGAGCGATGTTTGTGACAAGTGGCAGCGACAATTGACAATGGCTCTTACTATGGCTTAAAAAAACACATGGAATGGAGAGCTGCGATTTGGTCATTCTGGAATTTGACTATATATGGAATCTGTGAAGGGAGTGTTAGGAAAGGTGTCTCTTAAATTGTCAGGGATAAAAAATCCCATCAAATTACATTTAAAATTATGGCAATGAGTGTATACTGATTAGCATAAGGTGGCTTTCTACTTCTATGAGCATTTTTGCATCTTAATTTATTTCTTTGATATTTTTCCATAAAATTCACAAATGTTTTGATTGATTTTAAATCATTATCAGTTTATTTTTCTTCCTACTAAATGGTAATTATTAATTGTATATTTAGTAAGTTAAATTTTAATTAAAATGGAACTTTAAATATTGTTTTAAGCTTGAAATGATTTACAAAATCTGTAAAAATGTTCTGTAAAGCTCGCCCTGTCACAGTCAGCGTTTTTAATACACTCGAATGCATATATGTACTTGCTTTTCCACCCCCTCCCCGACAATTTTCCGCCCACATAAAATAAATATTTTAACAAGTGTTATTTTAATTGCGTGCAAGTGCAGTATGCCCAACATTTCACCATTTCGACGTGTTGTTCTGCCAACTGCTGCTGTTTACACTCACTGTTGCTCTTGCTGTAATATGCACACATGTCCTAGGGGGGGGCGCCATATAGACATGGCGCGGACTGTGTGCCGCGTGAGGTCGCATAACTTTCTGGCCATGGAAATGGGTCTGAAACTGGCGCTGAGGTTGAACCTTTTTATCTGATTAACGCGCTGCCTGCATAAAAATTCCCGCCATTCCGATTTAATTTGCTCTCGACTCGACTCTGCGCCGCAGCCACGGCCAGGGCAAAGTTTTCACTTTGTCACCTTCCTTTGCCGACGCTGCGCGCTGCATAAATCAATTCAATTTGTAATAAATTTCAAAACTTTTCATTTTATATTAATTTTGATGCCAGCCAACGCCTGTCGTCGGCGGCCTCGTCGTCGTCGTCGCAGGTCGCCCATCCTTTTGCTCCCCTCCTCCAGGGGCCGCCGCAAGAAATCAATTTAATTCTAATAAAATAAGTGAGGGGAAAGTTGCGGCGCCTTCCGCTTCTTTATCGGACACTGAGAGAAATGGTGACTGCCTGAGCTCCTCTACATATTTGATTTTTATGAATAAGTACTCAGTTGGTCAAAAAGTAATAGGTTTAAAAAAGTATACTTTAACTAAAGGCATTTCAACATCTTTTATAAAAAATATTAAAGCTTTGGCTTGCCACTAATTTCTGTTTGGTATATCTACCTAAAATATTTGTATTTTCAGATTTATTATTTTATGTTATTATGTTTTTATTTCCCGTGCTTTCAAGACGCTTTTCTTTCTCACACTCTTTATGCCAAGCATATTTCTGCGCCCCACTTTTCCACATTTTCCTTTGTCCTGCCGGGGTCCTTTCCCGGCCTTTACACAGATCCTGCCGCTGCTGCTCCTGACTGCAGCTTAACAAATTGACTTTCTCCGGCCGCGGTTCGCCTTAGTTTCCTCGCCTTTTTATTTCCTGCACTGCATACTTACTCACTCCTTTATTATGATTATCGGCTGAGTTATTGCTGCAGGCAGAAGGTCCTTTTTATGGCCTGTCTGGTCGCATTGTCGTCACTTTGTCGTCGATGCGGGCACATAATAATAATTTCCAATGCCAATTCCCTGACAAATTAATTCAGCCTGACTTTGTGGCTAGGTGCGGTGCTCTCGGCACTTCACTTCACTTCTTGAGGAGCCCCGAAAATGGAGCCTATTTTGGTAGTGAGAAAATCAAGGAGTTCATTCTTCGAAAGCCTTTGACAAATTATGTGTGATTAGCCAGCACTCACTCTGCCCGCTCCACCTGCTTTCATCTAAACTATTTGCTTAGCTGCTGTGCTCTATCCGAGCCACCTTTTGAACCCACCGAGAAATGCAATCAATTTGCTCAACAATTTTTGTCATTTGTTAAATTGGAAATTGCCAGCTGCAGGCCATCTCCCATTCGGGGGAATCCTGTGGACAACTGGCAACTGGACAGGGAAATTCCTCTGGACATTTCGAGAATTCTCTTTGTCCTAGGCCTACCTACCAGCTGGCAGGTCCTTTGCCCATTTTGTTGATTGGTCGCCTTCAGGCCTTGAGTTCTCTGTGCAACTTTTGTTGATTTTTAATTGCGTCGATTTCTCCAGCAAGCAGACACACACAATCGTTGTGGAATGAAATAATTTATAACCAGGACCAGCCAAAGTCCTCTAGCCTCTTTGGACAACTTTCGAGAGCTCATTTCGCATGCAATGGCCAAATAAAATACAATCCGACCTGTTTGCCCAGCTCCTTTGTGTCTGCCTTGCCAATTTGTAGCAGAGTCAACGATTTGGGTTTATCCTTGGTGTTAATCCAGCGAGTCCCAAGCACTCCTGTGTACACTCGTGAAAAGTAGAGGTACGAAGAAGTAATATTATATATAAAAAATTAATAATTATTGAGTTATAGCATACGGCAATTTTAAATACTTTCAACCCACTTTTATATTAAACCAGAACCTTTATAAATAAATATAGTAATTTATTGGTTTTCTAATTTAGTAAATAAATTAAATAAATATGTTTCTGCATTTATTAAGCTAACTAAACAAGGTAATGTTTGATTTAAAGTGCAGTAATTGTTCTGATGTTGAGATGCTCTCTAGTTTCCTCATTTCCGCCCGTCGAAAGCAGTTGAGATCCCTTCAATTCAGGGCTCGATTTCAATGGCTTTATCTTCGCAGCTCTCCTTTCTGCTCATTTTAATTATTTTTATTGGTACTGGTGCCGACACTTGCAAGGGCCTGGGCCACCGCGGCGTATGTGTAATATAATCGTGTTTACGCCCAAGGACTAAACGTGGCGAAACAATTGCTTTATGTTCTCGGGGCCAGGACTATCGCACTCGCACACACATGCCCACGTTTTATTGAAGTGTTTAACTCATGACCAGACATTAACAACGTCTGGCGTCGCTCTCCGTTATTATCCGCCGGGCAATCAAAGTGTTGTCCTTTTACGGGCTCCTCCGGCACTCCCCCCCAGACTGCCACTGCTGCTGCAGTGAAAGCTGAAAGCACTTGGCTGCATCTTGGCTCATCATCAACGCCAAGTAATTGCCATTGCAGCACTCCATCTCAGTCCCCCTGGCCGCACTTTTCGGCATCCACAAGGTTCGAGAACTTTCGGGTTTTTGTGTGTTGTGGCATTTATGGTGCACTTGCGATGTCCTGGCTGGATAAGGTGTCCTTGCTGGTAAAGACAATTAACAAAGTGTTGGGCAAAAGGAGAAGGAGAGAGAGAGCATCGAGTTTCAGATCTAAACTAAATGTTAAGTATAGTGTCCTTTACAAATTTATTATGTGTTTTATTATAAATCTTATTTAAGTCGAAATAGTTAACAATTTAAAGTCTATGCCACGACAATTTACCATGATATGGGTTGGTCTTAATTTTAAATTTAAAATCTACTTCTTATGATTTGGTTTGCTAAAAATGATCGATAGTTTCCTGTCACGTCTATGTATAATCCTGCTAAAAATGTTCTTCTTCTTGGCTTTGCCGCTCACTTTGTCAACCTGGCTAAGATCGTTATCCTTGACATCCACATTCTCGATCTGCTCCTGGGCATCCGATGTCCCTGAAGGAGCTTTCGATACCTCGTTCTTCCTGATCAGTTTTTCGTTGACCTGAGAATCCGATGTCCCTGAAGGAGCTTTCAAAACCTCGGCCTTCTTGATCAGCTTCTGGTCGAGCTGTGCATCCGCCGTCCTTGGAGCAGCCACGTCCAGTTTATCGGTCTTCTGCCAACAGTTTCCTTGCTAAGGAGTTAAATAGAGAAAGTATTATATCTGAATAATATATTATTTAGTGGGGAAATGGTTAGATTAAGGAAGATTAATAGTGACAATAGGTGGGATCTGAAAGTAAATAAAAATACAATAAATACGAGAAAAAATTAATTTAAAATGTTTAGATTAACGCTGCAATGAAAGAAGAAGAAAATTAAAATTAATTCAATATATATTACAAATGCAAAGAATATTGTTGCTGAAATTGGTGAACTCTAGCCTGTAAAGAAAGTGAAATATTAAATTCTTACGACTCCAGCCTGTAAATAAATATTAAAATAAAAGCAAAGAGTTGACAAGTCAAATATTTAACCAATTTATGGATCAGGAGTTGCCATCAAACGCAAATCGGAATTCAATATGAGCATCCGCACATCTTCAGCCTGGATAGCCAGTCAAGTCTCGGCAAATAACCTCAGGCCCGAGATCCCACCTCTGTGCCCGGCTCTTCTCCTCTGGCTTCTCTTCTCTCTTCACACTCCCCTGTGCACTTCAATTCATTTAACTGTGTTAAATTAAATCACAAATCAAAAATCAATTACAGTTATTACAGCGGCTGCTGCGACGATGTCTACGATTTCCAATCTCTAAACGAGCGCGTTTTCCACCCCTCGACTTTGACTTTTCAGCCCCCAAAACGACTGCATCCCCAAGCGAGGTCCTTGCGAAGGCACGCCCAGAAGGAGTGGAGTGGCATGATGACCTCTATCTGTATCTCTACGGCTACGGGTCTGATTCCGATTCCCATTCCGAGTGGGAGAGGAGGAGGAGTCTGCGGAGTCTGCGACTCCTTGGGCGCACATTCCTGCAATCTGTTCCCGAGCTGCCTTTCTGCCTTCTGCCATTTGCTAGCTAGCTGCCTGGCTGCTGCCTCGTTGGCTCCTGCTCCTGCCGCCTGTGACTTCTGGCCAAAGCTTCATCAATAATGATGTTATCGGTTACACAGGCACACACCGAGTCCGCATATTTATTTAAAGTTTTATGGGTCCGGGCCTGGGTCCGGGCCAAGGGTGGCCGCTTCCTGGCTGCCGACTGCGGACACCCAGATGAAGTGTAGTTGGAGGAAGCAATTCCAGCTGGTTTTTAATTTCGATTTGATAAAGATTTTAATATTGTTAGCCGAAGATGGAGCGCCGCAGGGCGGGGGCAACATCAAATTAATGTAACGGATGTTGATTGCTCGACGAGCGAAAAGTGATTGCAGTTGTTCAAACGAGTTGATTGATTTTTCCTATTTGCTGCACGATGAGAGAAAGCTGCAGCTAAAAGGGGGTTTTATTTTAAAGGTTTTCGAAATTCAAGTGAACAAAGGCTAGACGGACTTTAATTTGTGATTTAAAGGTTATTTGAGCGTAATTTGGGGAGTAATACTTGCAAAACAAAGTCTTTAAAAATTTATAAGTATTTATTTTTCACTTTAAAGCGACCCTTAATGCTGGTACCTTTATTTTTTGTTGATTGATCGTTTCCCCTTCGCTGACTTTGGATAATACAAGAGCTCGCTCCCTTTCTAAACTTGTTTTCATTTCATTAATTAATTTAGCTTTACATGTCAGATCCTTTGTGGCATTTCTTGGTTACCTCAGTTGCCTTCGTTATTCCTTACTCGGGATGCTTTCCCCCTGAACCCTTTGAATTCGGGGAATTTCCTGAATTGACTTCTGTTTTTGGGGCCCCACCCTTCTGCTGTTAAGCCGTTTGCTTTGTCATTTTGTTGGAAATTAATTCCCGTTTATGTACATTCTGCCAGCCACTGATACTTTTTATTTCGGTGGTTGCAAATTTCATTAGGGCGGAAGCTGGGAGCCGAGACCCTTCGCCACCCGGATCAACCCCTGCGGCTCATCCGAGCTTCATTTCGGATGGAATCCAACCAGACAGTAACAACTCTCGACTGGATTTTATGAGTTCTGGCTCAACTACAAATGGCAGCCATAACACTAAAGAATCCGGAGATGGATGCGAGTCCCCGCCAGCTGCTGGCCAATTAGATTGAAAAGTTTCCGGCGACGAGGGGGGAACCTACTATTACTATCCGTGCTCCGGCCAGGATAACAATTTACTCGTTCGAGTGGCTGGCTGCTTGATTAATTCCAGCAAAAAGAAAACACAACCGAAACTGCAGTGTCATTTGCATATCCCCGGAGTCCAGGGCCAGGCCAAAAGTCCGGGATTTATGCTGGCTCTCCGATGGGTCCCAGATTTTGTGGCTTTACTTTTCCGCATCATCAAATCGAAGCATGCAAAAAACATCATGACTGGCGTAATTTACACGCCAATGACTTTCGACTCGACTAAGTACACACATCCCCATCTCTCCTCACATGTGATACATATGATGTACACGCAGAGATCTGGACCGGGTCTCATCTTGGGCTAATCTTATCGAGCGTGGCACAGCTCATATAGCTGGCAAAATCGCTTTAATATTGAAATTGCCAATTTCGATATTCATTAAATGTTGCCATGTTCGAGGAGGAGGAGCAGCAAGCCAGGGGGCGTGGCGACAGGCGGCCCCTGTGCAAAGAAGCGTGCTTATCCTGGCATCGCTCCTGCTCCTCCTTCAGCTCTAGCTCCAGCTCCAGCCCCAGCTCCAGCCCCAGCTCCAGCCCCAGCTCCTCCTTTATGGTGCGATATGGAGATATGACGATGGGGCGGGGGCAATCAAAATCCATAAACATCAATGTCGCTAAGCAGCGAAATCAATGCACTGGGAGATAATCTTCCTGGTAAGTATACAAAGCAGTGCAAGAAAAGAAGAAAGCTTTAATAAATTTATTTTCTTTTAAGGATAATTCTTGTAAAAGTAAAACCCTTCCAAGGAATCAGGACAAGATACAGCTGGTATTTTTTATCCTATGCTAATTTTCAAAATATATATTAATTAAGTTATAATGATTATAAAGATGCTGTATCGCTGGACTATTATCCTTTATAAAATCTACATTTATGAGTAAAATTCAATCACTCTAAAATCTATATTCCTATAAAAACATATTATATTTTGTTATTATAGTGAAACTTCCCAGTTTCTTCAGTAACTTTCAGTGCAGCACAAATTTCCCAAGGATCTCATTTCCGCTTACGCCCCCAGTCCCCGAAAAAAACTGTTATTTTTTCTCACGCATTTTATATTTAATTTTTTATCAAGGCATCTTTGCCATTGCGGTTCATTATACACAAAACCGAATATCTTCCCACGGCCATGAGTTAAGGCTTTAAGATCTGGCGAATAAAGGCGGAAGGCATAAATATGTATATATTATATATTTGCCAGCATGTATGGAGCTTCGTTTATGCCTTGTGTAAATTTCATCAAAATAAATACAATTTATAGCGCAATAAGCCAATTTATGCCCCATGTTCCAGGCCGTCTCACTCCACGCACAATTTGCATAAATTTAGCAAGACGCTCGGGAGGAAATGTTATATGTGTAAACAGCAAATAAATAATATTTGATTACTGTGTCGGGGGTGAGTGAGGGTCGCCATAATTTAGCCCACTGAATTATTGTTTAACTTGCTGCTTGGAATTCCAATGGCGGCTCCTCTTTCTGTTTTAGCTGCTAGGCAAACGACCGCCCTTGTTGGTCCATTGGAAATTGCTTTAAATTCGAATGGTAAATGTTTGGAAAACTAATCAACTGCCCCGCGCCCCAGCCATCGATAAATCGAGTGCCATCTAAGGCATTTCCTTGATCAAAGACCGAATGGAAATTCACTTAAATAAAAGCTAAAAGAGTGGAAAACAAATGAGCGGGGAGAAACGCCATAAAAGCAACATGGAGACGGCAGAGTGCCACAACAAAGCGAAAAGGAGAGAAGAAACATTTACCCGGAAAGAATGAAAATGCTGAGAAAAATGGCAGAGGGCAGAGGACAGAGAGCAGAAAAGTGTCACACAGTGCGTATGTGGAACTTTTTTAATTGCTGGACATATGTTCGAGTAATTGCTGCAACAGTTTAGCCAGGGAACTCCAAAGGGAAATGAGGGATACGCCAGAGGAGAGTGCAAAACATTCCTTTGCGACTGTATTTTTCACAGGCTGTTTGGTTACGTGGTTTCCAGTTTACGCTCATTTTTCGTAGGTTAACCCAGTGGACGGCACTTAAGCTCTTTTTGCTTCTAAAAAATTCCACTTTTAATTGACAGGAGTACGAAATGTTTTAAGAAGCTAAGCTATTTAATTTTCAATCAATAGTATTTTATTTTTTTCATAAATGCAGGCAATAAATTGTAGTTTTTCACCACAAGTTATTTATCCCGATATTTCACTTAAATAATCCTACTAGAAAGGTCCTTTTCCTATACGTTTCTCATTGTCTAAATGTACAATTTCAGGCGTTGCTGGCATTCAACTCGGCTCGCATACCTCCATGTTCAGCTCATAATCCTTTCAGAATCGCTCTCAGCTCCTTGCCGGGGCAGCGGCAATAAATTTCCTAGGAACCAGACTAGGCCCGGCTGAGAGTGTAACAAGCCCTAAGTGAAAAATAGAGAAAAATGACGGCTACACAAGATAAACAACACGGCCGAGTGCGAGCGAGCTACAGCTACATAAAGTAAAACTGTATTTAATTAACCGACATTGCAATTACAAATTCTGTGCAGCGCGGCGAGAGCAGGACGCTCTGCCCAGGGAATGGGAATGGGAATGGGGCTTCCAGCAGGACTCAGCTGAATCAGGACCAAAGGAGTGCAGAAGCGGCGGAGCGGAGCGGAGCAGCCGGGGACCCAAGGAGCAGCAGCTGCTGTTCGGCATACTAAAAAGTAGCCGAGTAAAAAGCAAAGCGACGTCGAGCAAAACAATTTCATTTTGTGCACAGCCGGCTGAACTTATGGGCTGGAATGGTGAAAGGGCTGTGTTCGTTCTCCTGGGCACAAAGCGCCATAAACGTGGCCAGCGGATGAAGGACCTTGCACAGTGGTCATGGAAAGGAGCGACACTCAGCTCAATATCTGATATATTCTAAAGGACTGTGAATCTTAAAGGGTTACACCTTTACAGCCAAATTTAGTTCTACAAAGCAAGTACCTATGATTAACCCAAGTTCTTTAAAGACAATTCCATAAGCTGGTGCTATCTATCCCAATAATTCGTACTGATTTTTGGGGCATTCCCCACTGTCTTGACCATTCGGAGCTGAACACAATGCAGCAGTTTCCAAGGCGAGCAAACAAAAGCGCAGCAGCAGCTGACTTGGAAGATATAGCCGGGGAATAGGACTAGGAATTGAAGAAAGTATCTGCGGGGGCTAAGAGGAAAAGACTGCCTTTTGTTTATGGCTTTCAGAATTTACACCTTAAAGCACTGGCAGTGCGAGACGCTTCCCTTTCAGCTTTCAGCAGTCTTACGGTGTCCCGAGTGGCAGGGGAAAAAATTAACGGTAGCCAGTTATCATCCAGGAGCAGAAGCAAAGCCCTGCCTCACCTCCTCGCTCCCGTGCCTTTGGTCCTTATCGGTTTTGTCCTCCGGCAGCAGACGGGGTTGCTACAGAAAAATAAAGGAAAGAAGCGAACAAACTTGTGCATAACTCAAAAAAGTCTTAATGAATTATGAGTCCAATGTTGCAGGGTCCTGTCTCGTCTGATGTCTCGTCGTCTGCTGCCTGTTGTCTGAGAGTCGTGCCTGTGGCAGGACCGAAGAAGTTCCTTCAAGGACTCGCTCCGCCTGCCAGCCGGTGGGTGAGTAAGTGACTGAGCGACTGAGTAAGTGCGTCTGTGTGTGCGGCCGATGATGGCTGTGATTACGACGGTTAAGGTAAGCCAGGTGGATGTCTTGATTGTGGTAAACGATTGCAGTCCCCGCCCTCGGTTCGGGTTTCGTTTTAATCACAGTTTAAGACAGGAAAAAGTCGCTATAAAACGAGAGCAAGCAATGTATTCCCCAATGTTTACTTATAGAGATGTCATAAGTAATCCTTGGATTAAATAGCCAAAAGCAATGAATTCTTGTTATTATTAGAATCTTGTCTGGAAGTTCTTGTATTTATAATCCAAGCTCTTTCCATGTTTGACTTTGCTCTCCTACTTCTAGTTTGCTTGTTACATAAAGCATTCGGTCATTCGGAGTCGTTGCCTTTGATCGCATAACACTTGAATCACTACATTTGCTTACTGCCCGCAGGCTGCATAAACAATCGGATCCCCACACACACGAGAACAGTCCATTTGTTTTAATTATTATTGCTATTATTGTCATGCTGACCAACTAAGCAACAATGAGCGGAGAGGAGCTGCATGGACTCTACATGGACGCATAGTAAATAACCGGAGTGGAAGCTGGAAGCCGGGGAGAGTTGGCGATAAATAAAATTCCCGAGCATAAAATCTAAACAACCGAAATGAATGTTGCCTGGCAACAACAGGAATGGCAACAGAAAGCGCCAGCGGAACGGCAAGAACGAGCAAACAAATAATTCCATGTCACACAATGATGAAAGTTTTGTAATGTTTGATGTTCCTCTGCAGGAGGCCCCTCCCTCTGCTCTCTCTCCGGCAGCTTCAGAAAATTAAGCAATTTAATTTAATAGGTACGGGGAGGGGAGGAGAAGGCAGCTGGAACTGGAACTGGAGCATATCCTCGGCGCACTCGGCTGCTCCTGCTGTTGCAGGACAATAATTCAACACGTATTTAAATGCATGTCCCCCGGCCCACTTCCTCGGCCCGACACCACCAACTGTCTTGCAAATGAAAATTTACTGTGCATGTTGCCCATGCCAGGACCAGACCCAGACCCAGATCCAGGAATATATATCCAAAGCCAGAGACACAGCTCGGAGTCAGAGACGGAACAAGAAAATTATCGTGGGTCCAGGCAACGAAATTCGGGATACCCTGGGAGATGCTATAGATTAATTGATAGGAATTCTAGAACAATTATAGATTTAGGATAAATAATTCATAATTTGAATTATATTTTAAAGGGCATTTCTATGTAAAAAGGGGGTATTGATTTATCTCTCACAGTTAGTACATTTAAAAGGAAAGACGAAGCTTAGAAATTCTTTGTAGATGGATAACTATTTATAATTATAAGATAATATACTACAAAGTTGAATACCTCTCGCTAGGGTAAAACCAAAGACCCTACTTCCCCGCCTTGCTCTAAAATATTGTTCGTGCCAGTGCCCGGCAGTGTGTGTGCGAGTGTTTGGAAAAAGTTGGGCAAACAACTGGGAACTGGAACTACAATTGCACACAAAGAGAGAGCGGGCAATCGAAAAGCTAAATCAAAAATGTTTGCCGGCTAGTCCGACTCGAAGCAACTAATTTCAGCTTAACCCAGTTTGGCCGCATTTCCACAGCAATTACCGTGCCCGGGGCCTGATCTCTGATTTATGATGCGACGACGACGACGACTGGCGCAACAATACAGCGTTTTTGTCATTTAATGCAAGTTGAAGATAAATTATTGCAAACAATTCGGGTCGACGGCGGCGGCGGCGGCCATTGGGATATTGGTTGGCCTGTCAGCGGGGCGGAAATCAGGCAACATCCGCTCCATAAGCGGATGTCCGGTTCGTTCGCACGTTCACGCTGTGCTGTACTATGCTCTGTGTCCTGTGATGATGTCAAAAGGACCAAGGGAGTCGCAGGGGAATATAAACAACTTCAATTTCGGTAACTTTCCGCGCTCGTCCGCCCTTTTGTACGCTCCTTTAAAATAAAGGCCGCTTTCAATGGGCAGCTGAAGGTTTAAAGTGAGTGTAAGGCTTGCCAATTAAGTACAGCTAGCTAAATGAGAGTTCTGATTAAAGCAGGGGACCAAAATAAGGTAAATTGATATCTAAACAGGGAATAGAAATAAGAATTAACCTCTCCATATCATCATACTGATTTTTGTAAGGGTAAAAAAAGGATTCCAAGCCTCAGAGTGAATAAAATTCCTCAAATATTGTGATTCCTTTGCTTTTTTGCCGTGCCTGTCACCCTCGCATGTCTAATTCAATTCCAGTGCGATTCCTATTAGGACCGACGTGCTTGAGACGCCCATCGAAGTCACTATTCATTCGACGAGGCCGTCAGTGAGGGATACGCCCTGCGAGTCCCGGCAGCTCCTTTCCCTTTCTGCAGTCAGCCAAATGGCAAACAAGCGCGATTCGAGATTGACGAAAGACGAGAACAGGACGAGGACAGGACGAAACAGGACTGAATCGGCTGAGTTATTACGCAAATTTAGCATCTGAATAGAAAATCGAATATTTCAAGTGGCTGGTAATGACATTTCAGATCCTCGAGCCGAAGCGTCAGCGGCATTTTTGAGGTAAGAAGGTGGAAGTGGAAATCCATTGCCGCACACTGTGGTAATTGAAGCTGGCATGTGATTTATTAACTCAATAATGGCACAGATAGCTCGACAGAAGCACCATTCCCTTACAGTCCGTTGTTAATGCCAAGAAAAATTGATGCAAATTTTCGCCGAATTCCCGCCGACGCCGCGAACCAAATTCCACTTAAATTCCGCGCATAATTCGATTTGCATTCAAAGAGGGAAATAAGCAAATTTGTATTAATCGAAATGTATTCAACTCGAAGGAGGACGACAGCCCGCGAGCATATGCCCGGGGCGTGGGTTCGTTCGATTCTTTTGTGGTTCGCCTCGGAGTTTGGGCCGTAATTGAAATATTCCAGCAAGGGTGACTCAGACAGTGACTGTGCTGGCTGTTGATGAGGGTGGGGACACGGGAAAAAACAGATAAATCATAAAATGTACATCTCTCTAAAACATATTAATAATATTTACCATGTTTTACTCTTAGAAATCTTATCCAGTTATCAGTGTAGTGACTAAACTAAACTTATTATATTATTTCTCCCCGTGTATTATTAGGGAAGACAGACTTGGATTAGCAGGGAAAATCCCTCCATCTGGATGCCGATAATTTATGGATCTGCTGGCTCTTTGTTGTCTTTGTCACTGCCACTGGACAATTACACAATAAGCTTTCGGCCTTCTCTCAGATTTGCTGTCTATTTCGGGTTAATTATTTCTGAATGCCAGAGTCTGGCAGAGGCGAAAACATTTCCGCTTCCGCTGTCAGCCGTCGCCATCATCAATCTATATAAATATATATATATATATATTCAACCTAAAAGCCCACACACCGCACTCTGCCCCGCCCTTCTGTGGGCTCGCCATCCAATATTTCAAATGGAAAGGCTTTTAAGTAGCTGTTGGCATTTTCGATTTACGACAACCAACATGCTCCCCACTGCCTGTAGCCTGTAGCCCGTAGCCTCTATATTGTATTAGCTGCAATAACAGCCATAACTAAGTACACTTCCCAGCTGGGCGGAGTGGCAGCAGGACCAGCAAGGACAATTGGTTTGCATTGCCGACAACGAAAGCTCCACTTGCCTGCACTTGGGCAAACAAATTACAAATAATTACATGAGAGAGAGGCCACGGCCCGGTTGAAACGGTGACCCGGTCCGGGCACCCCACTCACCTGGCCACTAACTGCAGGTGTAAACTGGCCCACTTTGTTGCATGTGTCGCCGGTTGTTAACGTCTGCGGTGCGGAGGGCAGCTCCGCCTCCTTTGCAGCACCTGCTGATGTTGATGACGATGAGGGCGATTGTTGTTGTGGCTAACTGAAGCTGGCTAACAGTCTCATTGGCTAAAAGGACTGGGTCAGCCAGCCACCCTCCCAGCACCCCAGGTTTCTCTACAGAGTTGCAGTGAGATGGACTGGGACTGGGAGGCATCTAATCAGGAATGCAATTATAAAGGCAAATGGCATAGCCAACGGTGCAGGTCTTGCCAGGGAATTTTGATAGAGGAGTGTTCTAAAAATTACACAAGATCCAAAAGAGGAGTATTTATAGAGATTCTTAGATCGGAGGATGGAGATTATCTAACTTAAAATATGGGCAATTATTCTTGAATCCTATATAGGAGACGTGTAACTTACGACTTGGGAGAATTTATGCCAAACCCCTGAAACAATCCAAACCTGAATAATGAATTTTACCAGAAGAAGATGCTTCCTGCCAGGCGAAATATATTATTCCATTTGAGTCTGATAGCCCACTTGTTAATCTAAAAAACAAATACAATATGAGTAAAGTACTAACAATATATTCGTCGATAATTTAGGCTTTGAAGCCAATAATGAAAACCTCAAGGCATCTTTAATGGAAACTTGATGACACTAGAACCTAGATCTCATGATTGTAAGGAATATAGGACTTTATAAAATGTAATTCCTTCTTACATTTTCAATTAACTTTTGTAAACATTTCGGTAATAATACTTAAACTGAAATGGCAAATTTTCCTTAAGTTGCAGCAATACAAGTGCGAGTTTAATGTCCTGATGTGTTCCACATTTGCATTGTCTTTGTTTGTTTGCGTGATGATGACGACTGTTGGGGCTGTTGTCGTCATAGTCTCCTTGTTGGGCCATTGTCCGGGATCCGGACCCGGGACCCCGGACCCCGGACCACGGACTCCGGCCTCATTGTCGGCCCTTTGTTTTTGCGCCTCGCGTGTCTAATAAAGCGCATCACAATGTGGGTCATTGTACGACGACACAGGCCAGTTGGCAGTCGGTAGGCGGTAGGCGGGAGTCGGCATCATATGGCTTTGCATTTGTCAGCAGCATGCCACCGCTCACAGGAACAACAGAAAAGGAAGCCAGGACACCAGCGAATAAAGCGCTGCTAATTGCAAGCACACACATATGAACTGATCTCTGTAAGTTTTGTGCGCTGAAAAAAATATAGCATCTCTTTTGGGTATACAAACCCTGTGGAAAAGTCTTAAATGTATACAAGACAGCCTATGGATAATACATTATTTGTGTTGTACAATTAGATGTGAATATCTAATGGGGATTTTATTTAACAACAGGAACTACTTGTTTCATTAGCACACCCTTCCGCCCCAAGCGGGTCCCAGATTGAGTTGGCACCATCGGCCTGAAAGAATATATTTAGATTAAGTAAACACAAATTCACCAGAAACCCATCCAAGAAGGACTTACGCGGATCCGGTGTTGGATCATCAGCTTTACCTGCCGAAATGGCCAGCACCAGTACCAGTAACGATGCGAAGAACTTCATTTTTGCTTTTTCTTTTCTGAGTTGGAACTGCATCCGTCAGGACTTATATAGGCGAAGAATAAGCGATAAAATTCAATAAATTAATCAAGCGTTTGAAAAAGCGTTACATTGTAATTGACACACTTTTGTTGTTTTGAACTTTAGCCTTAAAATAAAAAGAGGCGCCCATTTACTGATTCTAATTAGATTTGCTACTTTGTTGATTACCATAACGCTGACGGATTATACAGTCTACGTGATTTTTTTAAATTTGTATTTAATTAGATTTGTTATTTAAGTAGTTTTCAACATGTTCACTCCACCAAATACAATTAAGAAGCCAATGTTTACATACTTTCAGGCAGCTCAGAGCAATAAAATGCTTGCTTCGAAAGTAGGCAATGTAGATTCTAAAGAACAAGCGCAAAGTATGTAGAATACATGTCTTATATTCACTATAGAAATTAAATTTGAATTTAATTAAATTTATATAAATATAGAGCATCCGCAGACCTTAATGGGATGTGCTGTTGTGGCCAATACAGAGTTTTTATTCGAGGTAAGCCCTTAAGTATTTGGCTTTGTAAAACCTTGGCTTAGGGTTGCCTAAATATTAGTACACTTACAGCTTGTGTAATGGGAAAACAAAGGATCCAAAGAACCTCTCTAATTAGTAGCTGCCCAATCCAGGAAGGGTTCTCTTGTTGGTGCTCCTCCATGCCAGCTGTAACCCAGAGCTGGGGGCCCCAGAAAATCACCATTCGATGACCACAATATGTCTTCATTGGCCGCCAACTGACAGGAACATGTTCGGGTAATCACCGCGCTCGGGGCCATGGAAATCAACGAGGCATTGTTGCACGTTGCACGTTGCAGTTGCAGTCGCAGTTCGATGGAGCAGTGAAAGGCCGGCGGAGAAGTCGCAGCTGGTTCCTGCCACACTCTGCTCTTTTCTGGCCAGCGAACTGCTAACCTGATTCGGTGAGTTTGAAAATCTATCACTTCCTCGGCTCGGCTCGGCCTGGGCCGCATGGGCCGCCTTTCTTTTGGCCACATTTTTGCCCACAAAAAAACGCCAGGCGACTTGATTGACCAGCAGCCAATCGCGTTCTGTTTATGAGCCTTTTTTCTCTCTTTATTTCATGGCATTACTTTCTAAAGGCTGACACTGACAGTGCCCGCAGTTGTTTTATTACAAATTGGAGTTTGTCTCACAGGCGCCCAGGGCAAGTGCAATTTGCATACGCCAAAGCTTGGAGAGCTGGACTTGTGCCTTGGCTTTTACGATACATTTTTACAAACATTATTAAGAAAATAAAATAATAAATATTTCGGTACTGCGACTAGTTTATTTTTCATAGCATTCACAACACTTTCCTCGCCGAATTTTGCATGCTGCAGAACCGCAAAAGTTTTCCCGCAAAAGTTGCCAGCACAATCGAAGAATAAGTTGCCGCCACGCCCAGTTATACTCTCATTATCTTGGCATGTAATTCCCAGACCAGGACGAGTCCTGCGAGCAGGACCCGCTGCTGCTGCGAGTGTGTGTATCGTCGTCTCCATCTTCACATGTGTGTCAGTTTTGTCGCTCGCGGACAATGGCAAAAGTTTCTGTTTCGGCTCGATAAAGTATCTGTTAGATACAATTTACAATATTCCCCCCCTTCGTCCCGTCCCCAGTGCCCTTGCCGGGCGAAAGTTTTTGGCAGCAAAGTATGGCTTTAATGATAATGACTTTAGCTCCGGCAGAAAGTAGCGCAAAGTTTAGAATACGCCAACGCAACGCTTTTGGGGATTTTCCCCAAAAATTCCAAGTGGTTTGAAGAACTTTTCCCCGGCACACAGATACGCGAATTAGAACGAGTTCGGCGGAGGATGTGTGTGTGTGTGTGCGTTAACTTTTCCTACGTGTTGGCCATGTGAAACTGATAAGGCAAGGAGGCGGAACCGCTAAGTGGGACAAGGCCAGGCTCTCTATTACGGAATTTGAATGGGATGTAATGCGATATCGACGGAGCTGGTACCTATGACGGCATGCCTGTACCTCGAGGGCCTGCAGATCGTGTCCCAGCATTCGCCAGCGATTTACTTTTATCACAATCGCGGCAACAACTTCGGACAATGTCAGCGATTTATTGCATCAGCTTGCAACCAACTAACTAACAACACGGCGGCCTCAGACACTTGGTTACGTTGTAATCGGCCAGAGCCAGAGCTGGAGCTGGAGCTGGAGCCGGAGCCGTGGCCAGAGCAGTTACAGATACAGATACAGATACGCGGATAGCCAGCAACAACAAACAAGCATCCTCAGCAGCCCGTAGCTACCAAAAACCCCAATCTTCCGTTACCGTCCCGCTCTGCTTCTCGTTGGTTCCCATCAACGCGCGGCTAATCTGCACTGAGAGAAAGGCATTAATTGCTTTTTTAAACACAGAACTAATCATTTTTCTAAGCTCACAAAAAGCGAATGCAATCCTAATTAAACCAAGCCCTTTAAGACTTGGTTACCAACTATTTTCCTCTGTGCAGCTTCAGTTGCTCTAGGGTTCGTTGCTGTTGTCAACTTCTTTGTTGTCGTCGTCGTCGTCGTCGTCATCTCCTCCTCATCAACATCAGCGGCTGGAGTCCGCGGAAAAGCCTTCTCCCAGCATCGCAGCATCGCAGCATCAGCTTCAGACTGCAGTCCCAGGCTGTTAAGAGTTCAACTCGTGATGTTTAAGTGGTTTAAGCCAAGGTAACGATTTCCTCATTGGTCTACAATTCTCCAGTTGCTGTTGTTGCCGGCGACATTCTGTCATGCCACGATCACGAACCATTCGTAACACATTTGTTGCAATTTTCGTCGCTATTTGTTAAGGTTCAGGCGGGGTTCAGTCGCGGCCCAAAGGGACTCCGCCGCTCAGATCTTGTAAAATATGTACTAAACAGCAGGATAAAACGATTGATTGGATTGATTCAGGTGATTCAGGTTGTCTGCCGTGTGTTGCATCATAGAAGAACCCAAGTTATTGCGACACAAACGGTAACCAAGTCAGTAAATTATTGGGTAAGTATCTCTAGGAATCAGGAGCTTTGTTAGTTGGAGTTAAATTAAAATAAGATTGGAAGCAAACTCTAAAAGGCCGAAGTTTCTATACACTTTCCTTAACCTAATGCAGTCCCTCAAAATCGTGTGTCAAATCGCCATTTGAAGGTGTTAATGGCCGCCTGCTAAAGCGGTTATCCTATTTGCACTCGCATTAAATTCACTTCCGTTAGGCGAGCAGCGACTTCCGCTTTGGCAGGAGAAGAGATAGAGGTAGAGATCAGAGAACGTCAAGGGTGTCACTTTTTGGCACCCGAATCACACTTATAAGTTTGGAGTGCGTGTCGCACTCACAAACAACATGAATAGAATAACAC
>JAEIIH010033967.1:0-14732 GCA_018904745.1 Drosophila orosa | reverse complement strand
AAGAAAATGAGGCAATTCATGTTATAGGTTTGGAAAACATTAATTTTTATGCATATAAATAACATTTGCAGGCGTGTGTTTCGTGTGTGTGTGTGAGTGTGTGTGTTTGGATTTTATCTGGAAGTACTATTTCAATGATTGTACAATTGGCTATATATTTTGTATTCTTTTTTTTTTTTAAGTGTGAAGAAGGCACGCCAAAGAATTGCGACTTTTTTACACACACATATCATCGGACAGAGAATTTGATTTATCCTTTATTCTTCTCTCTTCCCATTTTATTGCTTGTTTGTTTCTGATGTTACGACGTGTCGAATGCCTTAATATTATGTATGTACAAATGTAATTTTGTGTGGTGTGTGTGTGTGTGTGTGTGTATGCGTATGTTTCGCTTAGTTAAGTTAACTAAAAAATATGTATGTATGTATATTTTACAATTCTTTTCTTTTAACAACAACACAGGAACAAGTTTGTAAATCTAGCTTAAGTTCTCTTCTCTTGCTACTTTATTAATTATTTAATTTAATGCGAAATTAAAAAAAAAAAAAAAGAAAAAAAGAATACATATACCATACAGTATATGTATTTGTGTGTGTGTGTATATATATGTATATGTGATAATAGTATTGTATTGGGTTACGAATTAACTTGCTTGTGTTTTAAGATTAAGCGCTTACAAGTTAGTTTTTGTTTTTCCTTTGCCTAGTCATTCGTATTTGTTATCGTTATCGTTATCGAGGCCAACCAAGCTCCTCCTCTTTCTCTCTCGTTCTTTTTGCTTAATTTTTACCGATTATAAATCTTCTTTTGTTTTTGCCTTCACTTTTTGTTGTTGCAATGTATAAAGTATAGTTGTATAAATTACGACATAATTAGTTGCTGTTTTTGTATTTGTTGTTATTGGTTTAAATGTGACCAGATATAGGTGTGTGTGTGTGTGTGTGTGTATATATGTGTGTGTGTGTGTTATATCTTAACTTAAAGTGAAAAACAAAAAAAAAAACTAAATTATTTAATTTGTATAATTAATTAGGTAATTATTCTACATTTGCTTCTCCTGTCCTCCTGCTAATAATTATTATTTTTGCTTGAGAATTTTGGTTTTGTTGTTTTTGGGGGGAAGAACATGCTTGGTTTGAATCCAAATTCAAACAAACTTGCATTCGTTATGATTTGTTTCCTTTACAGTATTTCTCATTAGGCGGTGGTTTTTCTGCTTACATAAATTAACTATTTATATCAGAACTAGAAAAAAAATTAAATAGAAAAAAACAAAAATTAAAAAAAAAAATAAAAATAAACACAGTAAACAATCCGTAATATTTTGGTTACAAGTTACGTAAAACGCTGGCAATACGTAGTCATAACGCTGATATTGCTGTGTCGCGCATACGAGCTGGATAATATCGATGTTTCTACGGATAAACAACGATGTATCTGGGTGTAATCCTCAATGGGTTTTCCAGCTCGACTGTCGAGGTTTTACGTTAAGTTACAGTTTACGTTAAGTTTAGAGTTTTACGTTAGGCTATAGTTTACGGCTAATGGTAAGCTCTCTGGATACCATCTGGTTGTGGTTGTGGTTATGGTTGTTGTTGGTTGTTGGTTGTTGGTTGTTGTTGGTTGTTGTTGTTGCTTGTTGAGGTTGTTGATGGATTTCGATTTCTCAGGTGTCGGAAATCATCGATGCTATATGTATGTATATATCTCTGCTAGTTTTGTTGCTTTGCTGTGTGCTCTCTTAAAGTACCAGTGTTGTTTAAACGTAAACCTATAAAAAGAATACAAGCAAATAAGTAATAGTCTAACCAATAATTATATTACCAACAACTTTACATTAATCGAGAAGTTAAAACAAAAGATTTAATATCAGTATTTAATAAAAACACCTGCTAAAAAAAAAAAAAAACAAAAAACATACACAAATAATAATAAAACAAAAAGTTATTGCTTGGTTAACATTATTTTAATAGAACCACCTAAGTGCTCTCACCTTATAATTTAAATATTTTTGGTTGGTGGATGTTGTTGTTTGCTTATGTTTTGTGTATGTTGCTTGCGTTGCTGCTTCTGTCTTCTGCCAGGAGGAATTTTTCCTTGTCTTGCTTTGGATGGTGTCTTGTCCACTCTCCTAGTTTCTGCTTCTTGCTTTTTAATTGATTTCCCGTGTCCGGTTTGTTTTTTCTTTGTGTAAATGCCAACGAACACAACACAAAAAGAAGAGTGGCCGTAAAACACAATTAAATCAACGAATTTTCGTCTTCTTGTGGGTTTCTTGTGTGTTTTGACTTTTCCTCTCTCTCTCTCTCTCTCTAAGCAACAACAGCAAAACCCCATCAATACTGACTATCCAGCTCGTTGCTCTCCTCCTCCTCGATCAAGTCATCCACTAGGAAGTCACTGGGCGAGAAGCTTCTTTGTTGCAGCATCAGCTTTTGCTGCAACTGCTGCTGCTGCTGCAGTTGCTGTTGCTGCAACAGACGTTGCTGCTGTTGCTGCTGCTGCTGTCGTTGTTGTGATGGCAGAAATCCAGCAGTACTCCCGCTGACGCCAAGGCGGGAAGTGGCAACGGCGGAGGAGATGGTGGAGGAGGAGCTGGTGCTGCTGCTCGAATTCAACGCCATATTCACTGGCGTTTGGCCAGCTCGCATTCTGGCATTGGCCAGGGCGGCTGTCTTAAGTGGATTACGCAGGTGGGCTTGGGCTTGGGCTTGAGCTTGAGCTTGGGCTGATGTGGAGGCAACGTTGGAGAAGGAATTACTAGTTGAGGGGGTTGGCACAGCAGCGTTGTAACGCGGCCGCTTATTCTGAAGCTTGGTGGCCCAGCATTCGGTGGCCCGGCGACGGGCACTGGCACAAATATTGTCTGACGACGACGAAGATGATGATGATGCAGTGGTAGCAGCAGCAGCACCAGCAGAGGTTGAGGGTTTGCTAGCACTCAAGGCAGTGGCGGTGGTAGTGCTGTTAATGCTACCGTGGAACGGTATATGGCGTCGCTCCTCCTGCGTCTGCTGCATCAGATTCCGGTAGCTCTCCACTTGCTTCGAACGCTGAACACAACTGTCGGCAATGGTGTGATTGGCTTGATCCAACGTCGACGCACCACCACCAGCCATCTTGGCCGTGGTGTGGGCAGCTGTCGCATTTACAAATATATCATTAACGGCCGTCGTCTTATTCTCCGAAGCGAGAATCTCTTCCTGCTCATTGGGATCAGTGCTACCGGTCATGCGGCGTTGCTTCTGTCGCAAATGTTGCAGCTCCTCTGCTGAACGTTGTTTGCGGAACTCAAAGACCAAGGGATAAATGTGTTGAATCGCCGCTTCCACATCATTAACGCTGGCCGCTGTGGGGAGGAGTACAAGATTATTGATTTAGGGAAAAGGAAAACTACTATTTCAAGTTACTTATCTAAGGCAGGCATCCTGTCTCTCTCTCTCTCTCTCTCTGATTAAATAAATAAATATTTCCAAACTCACCTGTCACGGTTATACTGCCCGTGGAGAAGATTTTGAGGGTGGCCTTGGGTAGAATCATTTTGTAAGTGACACCCGGATGCAGCTCCGGCTCATAGCTGGCACTTGAGCGATGCCGTTCCGAAAAGTTAACAATCTTAATTGCCCAGGGCATGCTGCAGGTACCCAAGACATTGACGATGCGAAAGTTTTGGAAACGGGTTGGGAAACCCAATTTGCCTAAACATCGGGCATAGCGACGGGCAGCAACTTTGGCCTGCAACACAGATCAGTTGTTAAGTAAATAAATAAATAAATATATATATAAATATGATTTATAGACTGTGTTTTATCCTTACCATTGGTTCGGAGGTGGCACCCGTACACGTGATCCTGCCCGATGACCAAATCGAGGCCGTGGTATATGGATGGCGCAGCTTCATTGTCACCATTCCATTCTCCCGACGATACTCCACATTGGAGCCATTCAAGGCAATTTCGCGCAGCTTCAGGTGACACCGAACGCTGAACGAGCACACCACATTGTTAATGGTAATGTCCAGTTCCGGTTCATCGCCATCGCCATCGTTATCGTTTGAGTTGGCCGCCGCCGCCGCCACCAGCTCCAGCGGCTGATCCTCCTGCTGGCTGCTGCTGCTGCTGGCCACAGCCACCTGTTCCACCACCTCAACATTGTTCTTGATCACAGTTTCATCCACCAAGTCCATTGGCTCCATTTTGTTCGTTAGCAGGCAATAGCTGCTACCGCTGCTGGCGCCATTAGTAGAAGCTACAACAGCTGCTGGTGCTGCTGCTGGAGCTGCTACTCGTGGGACCGCTGCTGGTGCTGCTACTGCTGATGCTGCTACTGGTGCTGCTACTGCTGGTGGTGCTGCTGCTGGTGGTGCTGGTGCGACAGCTGTTCCAGTTGTTGCTGTTGTGATGACACCACCGCTGGTGCCGCTAATGTTGCTGGTTAGGATTCGACTTTTGGTGCCATTGGGCAACACAATGGTATCGCCATTGACCAATTTCCTTTGCAAGCTGGGTACTCCATTGCCACCGGGCGTCGGACCTTTGCTAAATTGCGAAAAATAGCGAACAGAACCGGTGGAGGCTGCTGCCGCAACGCTGGATGAGGTAGCCGAACCAACACCGACTATAGTGGCGCCACCAATCTTTCCAGTGGCTGCCATCGGCACCTGGCGATTGGTCATAAATGTAGTGGGCGTTAGGTAAACTCGAGGAGCGTTGGCCAGCACCGCCGAGGAGACGACACTGGTGGTGCCCACGCCGGACCCACTGCTGGTGCCCTTTAAGCCCCCGTTTAAATTTCCAACCGGTATGCTCACCATTTCGTTATGCATCATTTTTTGCTCGCACAGATGGTGCCTGGCTCCCGGAGGGAACCGTGAATACTTGGCGGACGCTTGAGCCTGTCGCTGTTGTCTCTTTTGATACTGAATTTCCTTTTTGGTCGGCGGCTGATAGAACGGATTCTCAAGTCTCTGCAAACGGGTCTTCTCGTCCTCTAGACGCTGGTTGTACACGCACTCCGCGGAGACCCTCAATTGATGCTTGGTATCGGATTCTTGATCACGGGCTTTAGCCTCGTCCCGCTTCGTTTTCGTTAGATGGCATTCACGATCGTGTAACGCCTGATTTTCCTTTTCTATGATATCAGCCAATAGCTGGACCCGACTAGCATGGATTTTCTGGGCTTCTTCGCGGGTCAGAGTTGGTATTGATGTCGGTTTATATGGTATGGGTGTAGGTATTGGTGTTGGTGTAGCTATTGGTGTAGCTATTGGTGTAGGTATTGGTCTTGGCTGTGGTGTTGGTGTTGATGTTGGTGTAGCTATTGCTCTTCGTTTTGCTGTTGGTGAAGCTATTGATGTAGGTATTGGTCGTTTTGCATTTGCGTTTGGTGTTGGTGTAGCTGTTGGTGTAATTATAGGTGTTGGTGTAAATATTGGCCTTCCTTGTTGTGGTTGTGCTGATTCTGGTGAGACTTTTAGCTCTGGGTATTGTAGGGCCTGGCTTGATGGGTTGCCTTCGGGGAGAATTTTAAATATTTTATAAACAAGATATAAGACAATTAAATTTCTACGGGCTTACTCGTATAATTTGAATTGATTCCCTCGAATGCTTTTTGTTCCTGATGCTGTTGGTCCTTCTGGACGTCTGAATTTAAAAGTGTAGTCCAACTCCAATTCCAATTTTCCCAATTAAAATTCTCCCGAGTGTTTGATTGTTGCTGTTGTAGCTGTAGCTGTTGATGTTGGTGCTGCTGTTGTAGATATTGCTGCTGCTGTTGCTGTTGTAGCTGTAGCTGTTGATGTTGGTGCTGCTGTTGTAGATATTCCTCCTGCTGTTGCTGTTGTAGCTTTATCTGTTTCTGTGCGCGTTTCTTTTGCAACTTTAATTGTCTCTGACGGTACAATGCAATTACATTGGGAACAATTTCACCAGGGGTATCCTCGTCAGTAGATATCTCGCTATCTTCTGCAACTGATTTTAAGTCAATTAATTTAGTTGATGCCAAAAACAGTAGTTTTGTATTACCACTTTGTATTTGTTCTTTTTTGTCCTCTATTTGTGCTCCCGAGAACTGTCCCCCTTGATCTGTTCTATCTTTGTTCTCCTCCTCTGGATCTGAGAAAAGGAATAAAATTATTATATATTTTAATGTGAATGAAAATGAATAATATTTTTACATTTTCCACAGTTATTGTAGACTTCCTCCGTAGTTTCGTCCTCGGAAGAAGATGAAATCAGAATTATCTCACTGGCGTTATTTTCTTCAAAGACTGATTCCTCCGGCTGGCAGTTTTCCGTTGGATTATTCAAGCCATTGAAATTATTTAATACAGTTTCAGGTACTGACGATGGAGGAGTTTGAAACTCGTCCTCCTCAAATTCTATTCCCTCTGCAATATCTCTGTCTCTTTGTCTCTTTCTTCGCTTCTCTTCCCGTTGTTCTCGCAAATAATTTTGAAATTCAAAATGTTTTTGCGCGCGAAGATACGATAGTCTGTTGGAGTGGTTTATACATATAATGTTTTAGGGAGATAGATTTTAATGCTTGCGCTGTTATCGGAGTTTTTGGTATATATAGAGTTTTTCTTGCGTGTTTGTTATATATATATATATAATTTTTATATATATTGGTGTGGTGTATATGGGTCTTAAGTCTTTGGGCAACTTACATAGTGCTGCTCATTTTTAAATATTACTTGCTCAAATTCTCAATCCTAACGCTGTCTTCTTCTATATTCTTCACGTCTCTTGTATGGTATTTTTATTTATTACCAACTAAGCTTAATACTAGATTGATTTGTTTCTTGGTTTTTCGTTTTCTTTTCTTTTCTTTTCTTCCTTTTTTTTTTTGTTGTTGGTTGTTTGTTTGTTGTATATAAGGCTAAAAGTGATTCTTCTTGTTAAGTTTTAACAAATGTTTTCTTTTTGTTTTGGTTGTGTATTTTGTTGTGTGTGGTGTGTGTTGTGTGGTGTGTGTTGTGTGGTGTGTTGTATGTGTATGTTTCTTTAATAGCTTTTGCTCTAGATGCCAAAAATACTTTTCTTTCTTTTCCGATTAAACTTTTGAAATATTTTGGTTTTTAATTATAATTAGTTGCTGTGTGGTTGTTGTTGTTGTTGTTTTCTTCTTCTTTGTTTAATGATAACTAATTTTTCTGTGTATTACGATTATTTTCTAGTCTTCCGTTCTTTTCTCCTTGTTGTTTTTAGCTTGTTGTTTTAGTTGTTGCTGTTGTTGTTGTTGTTTTGTTGTTGTTCCTTTGTAGCAGTCTGTAAAATAAAATAATAGGAAAACATTAGTAAAAATACGAGGGTAAGGTGACAGAAAGGAAATCAGAAATTATGTTTTCACCAGCAGGGAAATGTAATGAAAATCCAAGGAACCTGAGAGATTTATTAATCAATCAATTAATTAATAAACTTTTCTGAAAGTTATGATAAATGCAATCCATAATCCAATAATCTCAACACTCACTCTCTATCCACAATTTACAAAACACCAACGTTACTGCAACTTCAATTAAAGCTCAAAACTAAACAATAATAATGATAATAAAGAAAAAGAACGTCGAACACACGCACAACCAACGAAAATAAATTGATTGAAATGCCAAATGGAGATGACAAACGGCAGGAGGCCTACTTGTTCCAAGAACATATGTACATATGTGAATATTTGAAAATAGTGACGACTCACGCCTGGGTTCTAATAACAAATATGATAAGTTCAAGCTTGCTAGTTACATCAAAATATATATACAATATAAATAACATAAGGGAAAATCTTAGCAAGACTTTTTACTACCTTACCCTAATAATTTGTAAATTAAAATTAAAACTTAGTATTTCATAGTTAGTATGAATAAGAAGCACATTTTTGTCGCCTGCTCGCTGTTAGTAAACAGAGCATTTTAACAGTTTTCTAGGATCGACAACGTCTGGCGCTGACCTTAACATAGATTTCATTAGCTGTTGATGGGTGTAAAGGAAAGGCAAGGAGGAGAAACAGCAAAAGGAGGAGAGCCGACTAGACGAAACAGATGCGCGAAGGAAGGGAGGTTGGGAGGTTGGGTTGGGTGGTGTGTGCAAAAGTTATCGTACATGACTTCTGGGTCAAGGACGCGCTCGCACAAAAAGTGGAACACTGTCGTCAATTGAGCGCAGCAATATAGTAACAGCAACAACAATTGCAATAGTGACGAAAATACCAGCCACAACATCAACAACAGCAACAACAGTCACCGTCATTTAAGCATCTCAACATCAAACTGCAACATCTCGTTCGCACCCACAGCATCACATCGGTTGCTTGTCAAAATGCAACACTGTTCTATTTTCGGAGCAAAGTGCAAATGAAAAATTGTTATTGCAAATTAGCAAATTGCCATAAATTAGAACAGAGCGAAAATATATACATATGAGAGTGCATAACACAGAAATTTACAAAGATACATAGAACGATACCCTACATTTAAATAATTATGAATTAGATAGTTTCCTAAAACAATCAAAAAAGCTTTAAATGCAGTTCTAATGGAAACGGCGCATTTGTAAACTGTATTTTGTAGTTAAGATTCGATAAACGAATAAACAAATACATATGTACATATGTAGATACATGCACTTATTGCTGGATACTGAGTATTGAGATTTCACAAACACTTGTTGTTTTATTGCCGGGACCGGATGTATATATGTAAATACCTACATATGTACAAACTTATGTAGATTATGCACTCTCCCCCATATATGTTAAATGTGATTCATTTACAACAAAAAAAAGGCACACCAACAAAATGGAATAAAACTATATAAAACTGAACGAGCGTAAAACAATCATATTTGTGCGGGTGCGTGGGGTGTGTTGTTTGGGTCAAAGCTTTTGTCGATGACCCAAAAAAATAAGCATATTGGATGGCTGCCTGTGATTCTTCTGAAGAAGAAAGAATAAAGAGTGCTGTTGGGATGCTCTAAAGCAGCGATGGGCACGCCGTAGCTCAATTGGCTCACGCTGCTCAAACCGTTATCTTTTTTCGGAGGCAGCTGGCCGGGCTGCTGCTCAAAACGTTAGATCTCGTGCCCTCCGCTGCTCTAAAGCCTTCATTCCAAAAACAGCTGTGATGCATATTCCTCTTGTTCCCTTGTCTTTCTCAAATCAGCTGTCATTTTATCAACACGAAAAAGATTTAATAGATGAGGTCCACAGGTAATTATAGCTCTCATTTTGGTTGTTTAGAAAATATAGTCTCAAAAAAAACAAAGCACCTTAACTGGAAATTAAACACTTTATTTGTATTTTAGATGTAGGAACCCGGTAGAATGCTTTTACATACATAATCTACATATATTTCATTCACAGGACTGCACTACATGCACCTTAACCGTTATTTACTGTAAGCAGTAATCAAGCAAAACCAAAATAATTGAAACAAAGCGAAGCAAAACAAAACGAATTTTAAACGAAACGGAACGTCACTCGCACGAACACCACGATACGTGCGTGCGCCTTTAGCGCGTGCGTACGTGTGTGTGCATGTTGGAGCTCACATGACGTCGGCATTTGACGCGCTGAGCTCCCGCTCCCACTCTCTCTTTCTCTCGCGATTCTAAAATCTCGCTCTCAATCGCACGCTCTCTCTCTTTGGCTCTCTGCTATTTTTAACAGCTCGGCAACAGAGGGTCAAAAATAGGAAGAAATAAAAAAAAAAATATATATATATATATAAAAAAACAATGCACAATAAATGCAAATGCGAATGCCGCTCATTGCTTAAATTTCAATAAAGAAAGAAAAATAGACAGCCAGCCAGCCAGCGGAGAATGCGAAACATCTACCAAAAATATTTGATCGAAATCAAATTCAGAAACACGCGCAGCGCAGCGCAGCCACCGGATCCTCAGAGGAAAAATAGAAATAAGTGCGACAGAATTGAAAATTTTAATTTAAGCAAAAAAATACCCCTAGATATTGTACAAAAACCAACAACAATAGGCAGGAAAATGGTACAATTCAGTTCATTAACCCAAAAAAAAAAAAACGAAAAGGAAAATTAAAACGCGAACGAGAACAACAAACAAACAGACAAAATGAATGCAGGAGTGCGAAAAAAGTACAATAAAACAAAAGGCATTATACTAATAATAATAATAACAACGAACAACAATAACGGCGAGCACACAGAGCAGGCAGAGTTCCAAAAGGCAAAAATGAAATAAGAATTCAAAAAATTAAATGAACTGCGAATTTCAGGTTCAAGGCCAGGCGACAATTCGCAAAAATTCACAATTGACAGTCACCTTTTTTGGGTAGACTTTTTATTGCTTCTTATGCTTAAAAATTTATAAAAATCTATGATATTTTTTTTTTTATAAATTTAACCTTGCTGGCAATTAAAGCTTTGTTAGCAAAATGTACACTAAACAAAGAAACAAACATTAAAACAAGTTGAGCGTTCAGTGCTTAACAATAAAATCCACCTCGCCTTTCTGCTACAATTTATCGGGCCGATAAAAGTCCCTGTTTAATTTTCTAAGCCAGCGAAGGGTACGCCGTAGCTCAATTTGCTCACGCTACTCCAACCGTTATCCTTTTTTCGGAGACAGCTGGCTGCTCAAATCGTTACATCTCGTGCCCTCCGCTGTTCTAAGCCTATCGACAACAGGTTTCACGGAAAAAGGTAAAATAACCAATAGTTTATTCAAAAACCTTTATATTTCGGTGCTATTATTTTGACCGCAACTAGACTTTTATGTTTAAGACATTGAAAAACCGATCAAAGAGTTGCGTTAGTTGCGTAGAACCAAGGGCTCCTCATTTTGATTTGTTATCTATGTAGGATAATTCTTTCGGATTATTTTCTCACGATTCGTTGAATATATGTACATATTCACCCCTACATTACGCCCCCTTTCCGCCCACTATAATCACTTTGGCGACGTTCCCGTTCCCGAGAGCTCTCCAATTTCTGTGGAATATGTAGATACGTCGTCTCTTTTTTCAATTTGAGATTCGTTTGTTTAAAAAGGGAAGGGGTTTCGAAATGTGAGCTACGTGTCTGACAAGAGGGATCATAAACTATACAATAAATAAATATATGCAAACGCACACATGACCCACCAACAATTTCCCAATTTATTGTACATACATATGAGAATGTTCATATTTATTTATTTCCGTTCCATATTTGATGGGTGTAGTATCATTGCCATTGAGAAACTCAAAACGGGAACCTCACATATAACTTTATCTTTCAATTCTTTTTCAGACAATTAATACCACTAAAATATAGTAGATTTCTTCAAAATTTTCTGTCTAATAGTGTTCAAAGAAAATCCAAGTTTAAAATACAAATGATTGAAAAAATCATACATTTTATTAAATGTAACTGTTATCTCTGGCAAGAATTCGTAAACATGCACATGAAACTGTTCATATCAATTGACCGACTGCATATAACGATCGTAATTGTATTCGTAATCATAATTGCCTTCCGGCGGATATAACAAGTGCAGCAGTTACAGACACAAGCGCTTCTATTTTACATAGCCCACAGAATGTTGAAAACAAAATGGCAAGATTAGAAAAACAATAGACTTATCATACAAAATATAAATTAATTTAATTATATTTATTCCAAAATTCTTGCTTTTACAATGACTAATCCAAAAAGCAAAAGTACACCCAAAACCAATCACGCTAAAAACGAGAGACAAAGTGGATTACCAAAAAAGGCAGTAGCTGCAATCTTTTACGTCCATTTCATATATTTTTTTTTTATTATTGATTTAATACAACATTTAGTGTGCACACATTTTTATGACAACTTAATGGAACAAAGCGAAGTCAAGGAGAAGGATGTGTCAGCAGCAAACATGCAAAAAAATATAAAAGCAAAAATACATAAGCGGAAAAAAATAAAACCAGGACAAACTTGTTACAAGTACAAGCCCATACGTCGCTCAAATGCAGGTTGCCCTTCAGGTTCAGAATAGGAAAAATATCAAAGTTTACTCCCAGGATCAATAATTTTAAGTATTAAAGCATTTGGATTTATTTTCCAATATATTTTCAAACAAAAAACGCCTGGATAACAATAATTTCTTACAAGGACAAGCAGTATAGTCAAAATAATCAGAGTTTGTGATTCATTGAATGTGTAAGTAATCCAAAGAGTGAATCACTAAAGTGGGTGACCTCATCGATAAGGATGCATTTGCCATGCTTCGAGATTTTTACATTACATGATTTGGATGATGATTTTCTTGTGAAATGTTACTAAATAAAGCGGTAAAGACTTATTTTTGGTTGGAAAATCTACCCATATTTTAGAAAAAACACCCTTTTCATTACCTAACACATACATATGTATGGTTGAGTGAAACATTTTAGCTTTTAAGTTTAAGTTTTTAAGTGATTCTGTAACAATTTTCGGACTGTTAATTTCGTAGTCACGTTTTCTCAATTACAGCATCGTTTTCTTTTTTATTTAGCACTTTGACTGCACATTGGCAATCAAATTGCAGGGCTAGAAAAGCCAAAAGAAACCAGTTTCCAAGATAAATAGAGAAGAGAAGAAAATCGAGAGACCGGCTTTGGAGCTCTGCGTCATCGTTGCTAACAATTCTACGGCATTACTCAGGGGAAAAGATTTTTGCACGTGTTGCTTTTATTGGCTAAGACGCGCGATTAACATGGCTGGATTAACAGCGAGTTACCGGTAACCATTGCACTTGACATTGACTGTTATATCGCTCTCGGTTACTCACCTCTTAAAAGTCCTTAATTAGTTGAATGGTTATATTTAATGGTTAGCTCTTTTAGTTTGTTTGCTTTGAATTATTTGCTATTAGATGCTTGAAATCTCGACCAGAGAGCCTGCAACGAGAAAACAAAGAATAAAGGTTAGCGGGCGTGTCAGTAGGAAAAAAAAAGGTTGAAAATAACATAAAAGATTTGCTTAATAAAAACAGCTGGTCAAAAAAAAAAAAAAGGGACAAAGGAACATAAAGAAGAGAAAGAGACGGAGACGGACACGAAGAGAAAAGAAAAATCTCACCAGGTGTGCTGAAGGCAATGGAAGATACAAATTAACATATGCCTGTGTGATGTACCATGTACAAATGTACATGTATTATGTATAGATGTGCGTGAGCAATGCATGCACATTTGCGGTGACAATTATAGCATCGTTTCTCTAAAATCCATACCCAAAAGATACATTTTATGTTAAGACATATTTGTTTAGTATAAATGGCTTGTAATGAAAGATACTATTGTTATACCCTTGCAGGAGGGTATTATAATTTTAGTCATTTCCGACCCTATAAAGTATATATATTCTTGATCAGCATCAACAGCCGAGTCGATCTAGCCATGTCCGTCTGTCCGTCTGTCCGGATAGGTTCCTATCTTGTTATTTATGATATTTGAAAGTACTATCAAGCTGCCCTCCGCTGTTTATGTGCGTTTTGAAAATTAGATGGAAGGCTCATAGCTATACATACATACATAGCTATGTGACAACAATTGCCTGGGACAGCGAAACAACCGGAGAGCGGAAATGCTGTGTGGACAAGAAATCAGCGACGAGCTGTACAAAAATCCCATCAGCACACACACAGCGCCACATTTTGTGGCATTAATTAATTCAAAATAAGTCATGCTTCTGTTCTAGGTTCTGTTTTTTAAACTTTGATCAGCATCATGGATGATGATAGCTTAAAAAATAACAAAAATCTACGTAGGACTAAAAATAAAAGCAATGACAATATGGGCAACCCCAAAATGTTCGCCTGTAAGTCAATGAACTGTTATATCCTATAATACACCTCTCATTTGCTCCATCAGCCTGCCTCTGTCTGGCTCTCCTTTTCTCAATTTTCTCTGTGAAGAGCGACGGAAAAAGAAGGCAAAGACCAAGGAAAGAACAACAACAACAACTACAAGTCGTTGACATGTCCTCCACAACAAAAAAAAAAAAAAAAATGAAGAGAAAAGTGGACTGAACTAACTTACAGACGGCAGGCAGACAGATAGAGACAGCTGGCTGTCGATTATTTTGTTTGTTTGTTTTGATTAACCGTTATTTCAGTGAAAAGGAAGAAAGGCCCGAGAGAAAGACAACGATCGGGGAGCCTCAAAACAGTCTGTTTTTGGTTTTTTAATACCCTTACATTTTAAGAATTAAAATTTACCTTGAATTTTAAAATAATAGAATTAAGGATAGGTCAAAAATAAATCTAATAATATAATATTTATGTATATTATTTATATAATTATAAAATAATCTATGAATTTCTTTTCTCCTTTTGATTTGAACAGTAAATAAAATCAATACTTCCCCTCGACTGGGAGCTGAAGTGACCCAAGGAAGAACAAAGTTCGGTTGGGGGGGTTGGGGTTAGGGATTACTACTGTCTGGCGAGACAGGATAAAAAGTCAGACGGAAATTAGCTTTTATTGCTGACCTTGAGGGGGCTGCCTCGCCTCGTTGTTCATGGCTTCTTCTTCGTATAAAACTCAAGTATTTATAAATATGTACATACCTACAGACATACTTATAAGTATGTAATGTACATTTGTGTGCATTCGCATTGAATATAAGCATTGGCGGTAGGTATACATACGCCATGTGCTAATTGATTGCGTTTTGGCTCAAAGTGCTAATTCGCCTAAAGCCACAGTGCGTGTATTAGACTAACAAACTAGAAATATGTAGTAACTAGCTTCTGGCA
>JAEIIH010033965.1:0-18125 GCA_018904745.1 Drosophila orosa | reverse complement strand
CTGATCAAGAATATATATACTTTATAGGGTCGGAAATGACTCCTTCACTGCGTTGCAAATACCCTGCAAGGGTATAAATATTGATATTATTGACTGTTTAGTTTGGGAAATTCCCCTACGCGAAGAAAGCATTGCTCGAACAAAAAAAAAGGCAGTGTCACGTTTGCCATCAATCCCAATTCAGATGGTAATTACATAAATTTCACTGATGTGAGTGCCATCAACGGAATGCCGTGCAAACGGCGGTCATTAGTATTTCCACCAACCCCAAACCTAAAGACTAGGGATTTGGGGGGTGGTGGCCAGAATGTGTAGGTTTGATTGATTTATATTGAGGGCAGTGTACGCGATGTACACACACTCCTAATGACCAACTCACCGATTGGATCGATGCACTCGAGGGTGAGGCAGCACTTCAGCCAGGGCAGCATGATCTTCTCGGTGACGTCGGACGAGTCCGAGAAGAAGACCGCATCCAGGTCGACCATCCGCAGGAAGATAAAGTTCTCGGCATTCGACTCAAAGTAGTCGAACATCTTGGGATGTGTCAGCGAGGACACAGCCGTTGGTGTGTTCCATCCAAGAACTCCCAGAGATCCAGCGGCCATGACGCGGCTCTGCAGTTTCTGCAGCTGAGCGGAGCCACCACGCACCCTCATGTGATTCTCCAGGAACAGCACCGACTTGGCCCTCATCAGACCATCCTTTATAACGATGGGCCGGAAGGCGTGCGTCCTTTGATCGCCGACAAAGGAGGGGAACTCCGACAGGTCGTAGGTGATCACCGAACATCGACTGTTGTTGCAGTAGAGGCCCAGATCCCGCAGCTGTTCCTCGGACACGCCCAAATCGTAGATGAGCAGGTACTCGCTGGGTAGCTTTGCGGCAATGTTCTGGGCCAGCAGGATGGCTGATGCCGCCTGCCCCTCCAGCACATAGGTGACAATGGTGAAGTTGCTCTTGGTGCCGTTGTAGGGCGTGGTGATTCGCTTGCGCTGGCCCCGTTGCTCACGAGAACCTCCTCCTCCTGGTCGGCCACCAAAGGTGACCTGGGGATCCTGGGCATGCTGCAGACCTCGCAGCTCGCTGAGCTCCAGTTCCGCTTTGGTGGCTGAAGCCGGCACATCTGTCTTGGCTTTCGGCTGCAGCTCCAGCTGCTGTTGCTGCTGTTGGGACGAGGCATCTTTGGATGGTGTGAAGCCCAGGAGTAGCAGATACTTTGGGTCTATTTCAAACTTCTTGTGTTCCAAGCCAACGCGCAGGTTCTCCTGCAAGAAATGTGCAAACAAATTAGTGAAAGAACGTAAAAATATTTAATACCCAATTTATTACCATTAGTTTTAGCCAATTAAAAACAAGAAAATTCCACAGATTCAAGGCTTGGAGTTACAATATAAATTGTCAATGTAAATGCGGCCGCAATCCTTGGGCCCGCAAGGCGAGCTTAGAGCACGGAATGCGCTCTGTCAGGGGAGCAATTTCGAGCCGACACATATTAGTTGGCCCGCAGGAAGCACACACATGTGAGAAATCTTTATATTACAGCCCTCCAGCACGCTTCCTGCCCTACGCAACCTCCCGCCCCCCCCAAAAAGCGACCCAAACAAATACTCAAACCGAAATGCCGCCTAACAATGGAGCCTTCTCGTGCCGATGTCAAATTCCTGTCTATTATTTGTTTCGACTGTGGCCAGAGGTGAGCGAGCGTGCCACATGCTGCCAAGAACTGGTGTGTCAGGTGTGCCATGTTGCGGACGGCGGAAGGGGGGGAAAGTAGCCGCCCGCCCAGGTGAAAGGGCCGAAGGGGAAAGAAAACTGAACTGAAATTAACCTGCGGCAAAAGGCAGCCGCCAACAAAGGCGCAGGCCAGGCGGCGTCGCCAAACCCAAATCGCATGACAAACTGGGGGCCAACCACTAACTTGTCACAAATGCACTTAGGAAAAATCAAATGGTGGTCTCTCAAGTCTGCTTTTAATATAAGGAATCTAGTTAGAGGCATTAAGACAATCGATGGAGGCTATAAGTTGTAATTCCCAAGGGGTGAAAGAACCACAAAGCACCTTTATAATCAGATTTTAATGATAAACTTGGGGTGAGAGCACTCTTGGAAGAACATAGGAATGTTAGAAGCACTAGAGGGATTTCCTCAGAAGATTGCAACCAGTGAAAGTCATTCCCGACCCTATAAAGTATATATATTATAGATTAGACGAGTAGATCAAACTATGTTCCTAAGAAAAACAATTTCACTCCAGTTTTTTAAACATTTTAAACAGGGTTACATCAAATTTGGTGTGCAGATTTATTAGCCTAATGTAAACTAAGACTAACATGATTTTTTTTGGCTAACTATGGATTTGTTGACTTAGTTATTGATTTGCTTTCTTAGTTATTGATTTGTTTGCTTAGTTATTGATTTGTTGGCTTAGTTATTGATTTGTTGGCTTAGTTATTGATCATGTAAACTTTGTTTTCCCCAGAAAAACTATAAGCATAAATATCGATGGTCTTTTTGGGAAAGAATGATTTCCAAAAGTCATATATCCTATATAATATATCTTATATATTATATCTTATTTAATAATTATCTACGTGTAGAATCCGCGTGTACGGCAACGACCCTGATTGTTCACATTTGCGGCCGCCTTTGAGGAGGCATGGAGTGGGGCCCTCTCCCAGGAGTGACACCCTCATCGGCGCTTTGTTAACAACAAACGACAACAGATACCGGCTGATGGCTGATATATAATAGTTGGTGGCGTAGTTGGAGGCGATCAGCTGCGACCCCAAGGACATTCGAATCAATCAGCAATGTCCGTGTGGCACTGCGCTTACATAACCAGCAGCATATTGATTTTGTGCCAATTCTGTGCCGGCTTTGTGCATACTGCATTGAACTAAAAAAAACTGAAGCCACTGGGGATGTTCATTTTTCCATCTTTCGTTACCCGCCGCCGCCGTTACTCCCTAGCCTTAGTAGGAATCGATTTCGATGTCAGGAGAGTTGTTTACTTTGCACAGGCAACCAAGTGAGCGGGGAAATTGCAGTCCCAAACAGTCGACGTCCTACAGTAAAGCCACATAGCTATATAGTCCCTCTGTATATCAGTAACAGCTCCCGAAAATCGAGATGGAAGAACTGACGCCCGAGGAGCAGTTGTTGATCCACGACGCATTCAAATGTTTGGACAGGGAAAACGAGGGAGCCATCACCTCCAAGGAGCTGTCAGTGGTACTCCGCGCCCTCGGTCGCCAGCCCACCGACAACGAGGTGCAGTCAATGATCAACGAGGTGGACTCGGACGGAAACGGGTCCATTGAGAAACCGCAATTCTGCAACGTGATTCTGCGCCAGATGCGCGACACCAATCAGGAGGAAGAGCTGCGTGATAGCTTCCGGGTGTTCGACAGGGAGAACCAGGGATATATAACCATCACCGAGGTGAAGACTGTCCTGACCGCGCTGGGTTCTAAAGCGAGTGACGACGAGCTGGAGGATATTATTCGCGAGTACGATATTGATCAGGACAATAGACTCAATTACGAGGAGTTCGTCAATATGATGACGACGAGATAACCTCCCATTGGTAAGTTCCAGACACATTTCTTACTTGCTTTGCATTACTTTATCATATCAAAGCAACCAGTTACGAGTAACTAGTAACTAGTAAGGAGTAACGAGTAACGAGTAACAGGTAACTAGTAACTAGTAACGAGTAACTAGTAACGCTTAACAAGACATAATTTTCATTTTTTTCACCCTTAGGAGGTTCCTTTGACATTGCCGTCACTATTATAATTTCAGTTTATTCTAAAAGGGAGTCGACACTCAAACACTACCCAAAGCTCCTCAAAACTACATTAATATAAATCATACAAGACTACAATAGTAATAACCGTTACCCAATCAACATGAGTGGCTTGTCGGAGGAGCAGATTAACGAGATCCGCGAAGCATTCTTCGCGTATAATAACGAGCTATCCCTATCGGTGACCACCAGCCAGCTGGGAGATGTGATGCGTACTCTGGGCCAAAGTCTAACAGAAGCAGAGCTCTACGAACTGACCGGCGAAAATAGCACCGACAGCAACTTGGTCTACTACAATGACTTCCTCCAAGTGATGGCCAAACGGCTGGAGGAGCAGAACAGCCTTGAGAGTCTGCAACAGGCCTTCAGGATCTTTGATCGCAACGACGTCGACTATTTCACCGTAATGGAAATTAGGACAGTGATGAACAATCTGGGCGAGAAGATGACCGACGATGAGCTACACGAGATGTTCAAGTATATGGATTTGGACAACGATGGGAAGGTCACCTTTTCCGATTTTGTGTCTTTCGTGCGAAGTTAAATTAAGAATTCCAAATTCGAAGCACCAAATAAAACACGAACCCGACCCCCCCTTTGCTGCAAACAAAAAATACCACTTTAAGGCAGTTTTTTTCCACTCCACTTGGAATTCCCTCCGAATTTTGCAGCGCCAGAGAGGCGGCAGCCTCGCCCCAAGGAGTTGCCGCCAGTTGTGTGGTGACCGAGTGTCTGGGCGCGTGACTCCGAAATGGTCGCATGTGCCTAATGGCCAAACGGGGAGTGGCGGTGGGAGGGAAAGGGTTGATGGAAATTAGGGAATCGCTCGCGCTGGCCACGCGAATGCGACCAATCATAAAAAGTAGGAGCCACAGGCCGATTACGATGCCAATTTAAATATTTCGCAAAACAACACAGCATTCTTTTGGTTCCTGCCAAAGAACTTTAAGGCCGAAATCAAGGCCCATTATGTTTAGTTCGATGCCTATCGCTGCTCGCACTCTAGGTGCGGGGATCTTATCTATTGCAAACCACCAAAATTCAAAGTGGGGTGACTCATTTCACAACTAAAATGAGCAACGCAAGCCCTACGCCATAAAATGACTAATTACTAAGCGATTTGGGAATTTTCAACTGCTATAAAATAGAGAGCTGCTTGAAGAGCATGTGGTTAAACCCACAAAGTTTCAACATGTACTAAATACTGATTAACAAGAGCAATTTAAATACATTTCTTAGTTTATGTAGAGTTTGTAGGGGAATTTTGAGATGTAACAATAGTTCTTAAGACATAAATATCGTTAGGAAGAACCTTTTGCCGGTTATAATGGTTCGAAGCTGTCTTAGACTTCGGATAAGCCCTTACGTTTGGCGTGATTACCACCTTTCCCTGGTTCCACCTCCATTTCGCTGGACCCTCGCTGCTTCTTCTCGTTCGCCTCACCAGGCAGTAGCTCCTGGACCTCCTTCAAGTCCTCCTTGTATTTATAGCTGCGTCCCAGCCACATGAAGAGAGTCATATCCACCAGCATGAGGCTGGCGTAGAGCGTAAACTCGCCGGACTGCGTGCTGGTTAACTTGAACTTGGCTATCACCACCACCATCATGTTGCCAATGGCCACCGATAGCAGCCAGCAGGCCTGGATCACGCTCTTCATGCTGGGCGGCGACTGGGAGTAGGAGAACTCCAGCCCCGTCACCGAGAACATCACCTCGGCCCCCGTCATAACCACAATCTGCGGCAGTTGCCACAGTATGGACACGGCATTGGGGCCCACCACCTCGAGCATGTTGTAGTGATAGCCATCTCGAGCATTGCCCTCCACCAGCAGGGTGTACAGTCCACCGGGCCTGGTCATGAAATTGGCCCCCTTGACCGCGTTAATGTTCACCTCGACCGGGCCGGCTGTGATCTTGTGCAGCTGTGACTCATTCCTGTTGGCCAGTGAAAGGGGTTTGAAGTGAGAGCCGGGTGCCGACAGCAGGACAGGTCCCTCTTCAGGCGGCGTATTCAGTAGAGCTCGCAGCAGCGGAGGACCATTTGCGCTGTTGGTCATTTTCAGGCCGTCTGCAAACTCGATCAGCTTGTCGTGAGCCAAAAAGTAGCTTACAGATTTGCCCGGCTGCAGGCGCAGCTTTCCTGTGATGGCGGAGCACTTGCCAGACAATGGCTGCGCCTTGAAAAAGTACTCCCTGGTCTGTCTCACCGGCAGCGAAAGATCTGCCCACATGCCCAGGCGTTCAATGGTTCTTGGACGCTTCCCCGAAGAAGATTTAAAGCCACTGGCAAACTCATAGCGACAGGGCATCCCATTGTACAAGCGGAGGTGCGCCGTGTCCGGTTTCGTGGGCATGGCCTCGAAGGCTGCCTGCTCCATCTTCATCTCAACTGCCGCTGACAGGACAAAGCCCAGGGCGGCCAATAGCAGGCCAATGGTGAGCTTCTGCAGGTGCCGCCGGATGCCAATGGTGCGGAGAAGGGGGTAGACCGCATAGTCGAAGAGCGGCAGGAAGGCCAGGATGAGCAGCGGATTGATCACCTGCATCTGATCGGGTTGGATTTGATAGCCCAGCACTCTGCCGTCCATGCGGGTGGCCTGGAAGGTCCAGCGGGAGCCCTGCTGGTCGAACAGTGCCCAGAAGATGGGGAAGGGCAGGTAGAGACGCAGAATCCGCACCAATCCCTTCGTCTCCTGCACCATCCGGGCGCCCACCGTCGGCCTGGCGTAGTCCAGGAAGCTCTTCTCTGGCTCCGTAAGCCTGCGCTTCCTCCATCCCTTGAATGCGTCCACAATGCACTGCGACACGCCGAAGATCATGTTGCCCGCCGGCGGCTGACGGCGATACATCCCCTTGCCGGCCATAAAAATCAGCACCGAGATGATCATCAGCACGGCCGGGACGCCAAAGGCCAGCGAGAAGCAGTCATCGTCGCCGAAACACTTAACGTCCGCTCGCAGGATCGGAGTGACCGTGGTGGAGATCATGGATCCCGCATTGATGGCAAAGTAGAAGAACGAGAAGAACTTGGCCAGCTGCTGGTCTTGGGCAGGCAGCGAGAACTGATCTCCGCCAAAGGCTGCGACACAGGGCTTGATACCGCCAGTTCCCATGGCAATTAGCAGCAAACCCATCCATGTCACCGCCTTGACCGGCATCCCCTCAAGGGGAACAGAGCCAAAGGACAGGACAATGGCGCCCAGACTGTAGACCATTGACAAATACAGAATCGTCTTGTACTTGCCCAGCCAGCCATCGGCGATGAGGGCTCCGATCAAGGGAAATATGTACACCAGCATGGTGAACGTGTGGAAGAGCACCGTGGCGGTCTCCTCGTTGTAGCCCAGCTTGCTGGTGAGATACAGCACCAAAATGGTCCGCATGCCGTAGTAGTTGAAGCGCTCGCAGAACTCATTGCTGATGATGAAGGCCACCGCCTTGGGATACGGCAAGGGTTCTGCCGGATTTATGGCATTTTCCTCTTGCGACTGGGAACTGGAACTGCTTGTGGTATTCCTAGTTGCAACAGCCTCTGGTATGGCATTTTCCTTGATCTTGCTATACCTAGTTGCCACCATTTTTGCAGCAACAGAGTGACAGAGAAAAGCAAACAGATTTCCGAATGCAAGTTTGATATTTCCACTTATTGGCACAATCATGATTGTTTGTTTGACTTAAAACTGAGAAGCCTGCGTCTTAAACTTTCAAAAGGCTTTGTCAGAGTTGGAGAGAGTTCAGTAAAACTCAAACACGGGAGCCGAAAGCAACATTAAATACAAGTAAATTTCGTCAAGATATTTCCCAGCAACTCAGAACCTAACCTATTTTGTTATAGCAATAATAACTATAAGATGGACGAACCAGCCTATACTCTCAGCGAAGACCTTATGACGGAAATCCGCGAGGCCTTCGCCCTGTGCGATCCCGAAAATACTGGATTGATCGATTCCGAAAATCTTGGCATCGTTTTGAGCGCCTTGAACTTTAATTACACCGAGGCAGAGATTTTCACAATTGCCGAGGAGCTAGACGAAGAATACATTGGTAAAATAGACTTTCGATCCTTGCACTATTTTCTGACCAAAAAGTACAAAGTGTTTGAGCAAAAGGAATATTTGAAGACCGCCTTCAAGGTGATCGATCGCGATGGCTCTGGCGCCATATCGCCCAGTAAGCTGCGCGCCATGTTCACCACCCTGGGGGAGAAAATAAGCGACGAGGATTTAGAAATGGTCTTTCACGAGGTGGACGGCGACGGAGATGGCGTTGTAAGCCTTAAGGACTTTCTCATAGCCTACAAAAACTAAATTCAGCTTGCTTAATATTATAATAAAAATCACAGAAACTCAATTTCTAACAATGGTCGTTCGAAACAGGATTATATCCCTAATTTGTGTATCAGAACAGCTCGGATATCAAACGATTAAAATTTGAATCGCTTGTTTTTCTTACTAATGAGAGAGGTCTGTAGTCGTTTTCTCATTTAAGACACAGCTGCCTAGCTTTTCCTGCAATGTACACACATAAGAAAAAAGCAACGAAATATACACTTTTTTCTTATACTGAATGCGATTTGCCAAGTGTCTGAGGCTCAGTTACTTAGTTAATAACCAAAATAGCAAATAATAAGTTATCAATAACCAATTGTATTTCCATGCTGCTTACGTGCGTAAAAATTAGAAGGCCTTAACCCTAGCATCCATTAAACATTTCCAAGCTGGAACCATAAATATCACACACTAAACACAAAAGCAATATTCAAGAAATAAATAAAACAACAATAAAAAAATATAATAAACTAAATATGAACAAATAAATAATTAATTAACTAAAAATAAACAAATAAAAACATGGTTAACAAGGAAAACGTAGATCCTATGACCCAGGATCAGATTGAAGAGATCCGCGCAGTCTTTGCCAAGTACGAAAGCATCGAGGCATTGGAGGAATTAATCAATCAGAAGCTTACGAGGCAATGCATAAGCTGGGCATATTTTGCATAGAAGCCAAAGTCTGAAGCCAGAATCTATATGACATTGAATCCCTGCAGGCCGCCTTCAAAGTCTTCGATGCAGATAATAATTTTGAAGCCCAGCGATCTGCGGACCATTGCCTTCGGGAGACAAGTTCACCGATGAGAAGTTCAAGGATATGGTCCGGAAAGTGGACTTGTATAACGTTGGAAAAATTAGTTCTTAAAAGCAGTTCTCAACCCCCGAGTGTCCTGCACAAATAATTCAACTTTCTTTCACATAACCCTTAAGAAACATTCACGAATATATTTAATAATACCAGTTCTTTGTCAAAAGTTATTTATTTCCAAGGCCCATTCTCCAGCGAGCTCCTCCGCTTAGAATTGCATAAACTTCTACAATTTATTCAGGTTAATCAAATGTCACAGGGTCAGTCGATCCCTCGCCCCGTTTGGATAATTTAAATAGATTATCGTCCAGCCATAGTTTAATTGTATTGCTCTGCATGTGATGGCCTCAACGAAGCGACGGCTGTCAAGGCAATATGGCAATCAATAGCGCTCGCTTATGGCTACTCCTCATGCAGGTAACTATGAAATATATTGGTAATCGCTGTGCAAACACATTGATAAAGCTTTTTGCGGCCATCGGTGCAATTTCAGTCATTGATTAGTGTCATCCATTAGTTGACACAATTGGTCTAAAGAAGGTCGCTTTTAATAATTGAAAGGGTTGTAGGGGTTCCTTAAGGATATAATGCCATGATTGGCTTATCAGATTTTTTGAAAAGCAATTAAGGTGAATAAAGAAACAGTATTGCTGTAAACAAATTATTGGTTCAAACTTTAAGGCAAATGCAGCTGTTTTGTTCCCATGAAAATGGTAGGGTGAGCTTAATAAAAATAAACCTACGATTTCCATGCGTTTGTCTCCATTTAAAAATAAACTTTTCCCAGACAAGGGGGCTTTTTGTGAATAAAGATTAATTATATATTAAGAGACAAACAAGGGGACCTTTTGTGGATAAAGATAAATTATATATCAAGAGATAGAGACATAATATTATTATAATCTCTCAAAGTTTGATGCATAATATGCCACTGGTTGCATGGAATATATTTTTGGTTGTAGCTGAACTTCTGTAGCTTAGTTTATAATTATAAATAAATAAATATACTTATATGTAGATAAAGGTATTGCTTGGACAGCTCTTCTTTCCTGGAAAATTGATGGAACTCGTCGTGCGTCATGTACATACACTCCCTTCAATTGCAAGTCTACATATATGATTGCTTACATCTGTATTAAGTGGTTATTGGAATCGAACACATAAACGTAACTCGAGTTAGACAGTTACTCAAGTATTCGCCAAACCAGTTTAGTGAAAAATGCAATATGGTCTAATATCACGGAAAACAATGCCTCAGCTTGTTGTTGTTACAATTGTGGGAACGAGTTTAAGTCAAGACTAGAAGGCTGGTATTACCCAATTTTATTTGCACTCTGATTTTTGGAAGATAACTTGATCCCTTTCCAAACAGCGATATCATTCATTAATGCTGCCATTATCTCTGTTTGCCGTGATACCCCGAAATTGTACGTTTCTCCAAGATAACAGAAAACAAGTTGTAAACAGCGAGGCAAAAGCCTTTTGGTTCTTTTTTTTACGAGCCCATTATATTTGCTTTTATGTGCGTACGTGATGAGAAGGGAATCGCGGCGGGGCATTCTTCAATTTATCAGACGGCGTCTGACCAAGATAATTTAACATATTTAAGCTCGGCGGGTCACAGGACAAACAGTGGTTGACCAAAGCTGCCCACGCTGGACAACCGGGGACTCCGTCTCCGGCCGGATTCTAATTGGTGTAAACAGTAAACGTTTTTGGCAAGCGAAACGCAAACAAAGCTAAGTAAACACGGCCAACATTGCCCATAGAATCTGAACCTGAACCTGAACCTGGCCAACATCCGCTCTTCCTCCTTTGGAACGGATGACTTTCGATGTGTTTGTCTTGGCCAAACGTGGCCAGACTGCCTGGCGTATCTAGTTCTTGGGACGTGCTTCAATTTTGGCCAAAAGCCTAAAGTGCGCTCATGTGTGTGGGCGCACAACACACAGTTCAAGGCCGAGCAGTCTGATGCCAACTGAATTGGCCGGCTTTTAGCGAGACCTTGCCAAAAGCAATTGACTCCGCCGGGCGTCTGATATGGAGAGCCATCCATCAGCATCAACCCACCAGCTGATAGGGGAAACTATGAATCATACACGTGGTTGCCGCCGACTTCATAAATCAATTAGATTCACATTTGATTTCCCAAGCTCCACACGCCGCGTGCATTTTCATATCGAAAGATACGCGGGAGCCACAAATTGAATTTGAAAAGTGCACGGCGCTGGGGTTTATGTTTCCCCCGCCATTTATCTGTGACAGTTTCAACGGGCCAGCCCCAGATAGGTGCAGATAATTGTTATTTAATACCCTTATCTATAAGCCATTCAGTCAAATTTAGGGCGAGGAGTATTGTATCCACTTGAGAGTCTCCAATGACCAGTGCCCCCCTTAGTGACTCACCTGAAACTCTTTGAACTGCTGGTGGGTCTGGACGACAATGTTCTTGAATGAATCGTTCGGCTCGCCGGCTGGCCCGAATGCTATGAAGACGATCGTGGCGATTATCACTCCGATCAGTAGCAGGATCAAGTGTTTCGTGCGCATGGCCGCTAAAATTGACTTGGACTTTGCCTTGTAGCCAATTTTGCGGGCAAAGATGCGCTTCAGGGTGAGTGAGGCCTCCAGTCTGATGGCTTTCTGGGTTTCCCTTCGTCAGCCAAGTGGCAAATTGATCGACTCTGCTGTTGTTGATTTCGCATTAAACCATAGTAGTCCGCTGTCTCGATAGATTCTTGCTTACAACGCAAATGTCAGTCATTGAGCATTTATTTGTTTATTTAGTAATCGTCACTGTTACAGCGACTGCAGTTGTGCGGTTGTCAACATTATTTCGCGACCTGTTAATGAGAAATATAAACAAGCGGCGAACGATTGTAAGTTTCCTTTTATTTTAGAATGAAATGTTTGCGGCAAGGTCTTTGGCATTTTAAATAAATACAAATACCGATTCATTGCGCACACACTGCCCTGTCAATGGGGTAAACAAAAACATGGATTGATTTATTTATTTGGGGTGGAATTTTCATAGATTTTATATTTCTACACCTGTTTCTTATATCTTTATGCGAGAGGCATATCTTGGAAGAATAATATTTAATGAAAGCCTTTTTAAATGAGAGCTATAAAGGTTTAAACAAATATTTCTAATGAAAACAATTTTAATGTATTTTTTTTAAGCCTCTTAAGCAGCAGAATTAAGATTAAGATTTTCCTTACTTTATTAAATAATAAGAATAAAGTTTATTTAAAATAAATTGTTCGACTTCCCTAAACATTGTTTCAGATATTGTAATCATTCTAATTATTCTACTTATTTAAGATTTTTAAAGAATTTATTTATGTTAAATAATAACTTCACTTCGTAAAGCAGCGAAGGGCACGCCGTGGCTCAATTTGCTCACGCTGCTCAAACCGTTATCTTTTTTCGGAGGCAGCTGGCCGAGCTGCTGCTCAAACCGTTAGATTTCGTGATTTTTTTTTTTATAAAGAAAAATATATATTTACTTGGATATCAGACAATAAATATTTGTACTAGTTAAATAATTAAGTTTAACAACAATAAACTTACAGACAAAGTCGACAGATTTTAATCTTGTTAAAATAATAGTTTCGTTAAAAAAAGAGGCAGCCTGAAAAATATACGACAAATGATTTTAGGAAAAATTACACCATCTTAAAGATGAAAGAGATATTCAGTCACAGGATCAACCAGAACCAAACTCTGAGCATGTTTTTATTGAAATAACATTTTAAGGAAAGGTAGCAATCTGCACAAACTCATAAGATCAAAAACAAGACCAACTAGTTCCAAGGGAACTGCATCTGTTGACGCCCTCAACTTGAGCGCCGCGTGGTTGTGGCCGCCTTGATGGGGTTAATTTCTTGGCGCAGGGCCAAACGACAAGATGAGATGACGGGTGCAAGGTGAGGGCAATATATGTTTGTATGTAGCTACATGCATATGTTGCTATGTGCAGCGATTGTGTGCGCGGTGTCCCACTGAACTAGCGATGCGAAAAATGGTGTCCAATGTGCGACTTGGGCTTTTTTTATGTGCCGCTCGACAAAGGGCGACTATTTACCGTTACTTTGTTGTTCGCCGCGCCTTGCTGCTGTTGTTGTTGTTGTGGTTTTTGCAGCTAGAGATGTGGGAGGAGAAATGGAGGCTGAAAACGCATTACCGGCGCAGCCTCCATTAAACTTTTCTGATAAGCGCACTCACACACACACACGCGCACCCACGAACGACTTGTTGTTGGCCCAATACTTTTACATAATTTACCGTTTATGGCCTTTCGCTTTTACTTTCGATTCGCATTCGCAGCGGGACGACTTATGCGGCGAAAAACAAAACACTTGAAGTCGCTGCTCAATAGGCTTCTCAAGCTCTTGTTGTTGTTGTTAACAGAATTCGATTTGCATGAGCACTTGCAGCGGAGTGTGTGCTGGCGACGGCGGCTTAGTTCCCAGGTCGAAAGCTCACGCCTGCAGACGGTTAGAATCGGAATAAATGGCACGCCGTGTGCTTGGGCCTAGCAAACAAATGTTTTTATGCAAATTGGTCGCGGGGCTAAACTTAGAGCTGGTCCACCAGCAGCGATAGTATCGGGACATCGAACTTTGCGCTATCGATGTTTCGGATTCGATAGCGATAGTTGACATTTTCAAATCAACCGGTAAATTAAGTTTGAATATGGCTTATATTTCTGCCAAAGCTTGTCGTTAACTTTCCAAGTAAGTATTCATTTGAAAAAATTACTGTGAAATTATAAGTAGAATAAAGTTTAAAGTTTAATTTAAAGCTCATTAGAAAGGCCAACTATCGATAATTTCTCAGCGCCGGGTACTAAATACTAGATGTATAATAAAATATACCAGAACTTTAAACTGAATAACATTATTAAAACATTTAAATAAAATAACTTATTAGGGATATTATGTGGCTAGTCATATTAAGACAGGTTATAATTCATTAAACTAAGAAAAATGTAATATTTTAGATTGAGATCAGTGTGGCCAAACGGTTTAACTTTTTCCGAGGTAAACCTACCTCACGGATAATAATAATAAAAATTATAGAAAGAAAACAAACAGTGCATTACAATACCACATGCTCTCTCACCTTCTTTAATAAAACAAAAGGATTTGCAATATGTTGGCTCTGAAAGAAAAGCTGGACCAAAGTTTAGGGCTGCTTAAGAAATACGAGTGGTTATTAGACGCCTATGTTCTGGTGAGTTTCTTTCCAGTCTTATTGCCTTTTTCGCGCTAACATCTCAGTTATAGGACTTTTTTCTGGACGACCATTGGAGTAAACTTCCTGACGACTGGCAGCAGCACCTGGCAAATATACCACCGGAGAGACTGAGCGAGCTGCTCCGAAACGAGGACGTGGACTTTGAACAAGCATGGCCAGTGGAGCTGATGGAACTACAACGGGAGCTGCGGCACCTTTGCATCAGCCGTACACCCAAGAGTCAACCCAAAGTTGGTAAAATCCTGCCACTGGCTTCATCAAAACAGTTTTCATACCTTATTCCCTTGTAGAACTCCTTGCCATGTCCATTGCTGGATCACCCCAAGCTGAAGCACATGTTTACGAAGCGAGTGAAGCCCAAGAAACAGCATGAGATCCGCCGGATGGCAGAGATTTGCGCGCTCAGCAATCGGCAGACGCCTGTTGACTTCATAGTGGACTTTGGCGCAGGCGTGGGTCACCTGGCTCGTGTCCTGGGCTATGGTTTTGGTATACGCGTCTGCTGCTTTGAGATGCAACCGGATCTCAACCAGCAGGCGAGGGATATCGACTTGAAACTAGAATCCATGGCAGCCAAACACCTTAGAGTCGAAGACACCAGCCACTTCCAGCGGCCCGTGCACCTCACACAGCGCTTGGATAGCGACACACTGCCAGAGCGGTTCCTCGCCAGCATCCGGGATGCCTTGGGGCTGGAAAACGATGACTTTACCATTGGCATCATCGGCCTGCATCCATGCGGCAATTTGGGTCCGACATTGATGCGCATGTTTCTCGGCTGCCCGCAGGCCAAGTTCCTTAACTTTGTGGGTTGCTGCTACCAGAAGATGACCACCCAGGCCACGCATCCCAGAGAACTAGTGCATGGTTACCCCCTGAGCAGGTTTCTTAACGAAAGATCCGCCTCACAACTAAGCTACGAGGCCAGGGAGATCTCCTGCCATGCCACAGAGGTGTACCAGGATCGCCTGCGGGCTGGAGAGTACGAGCACCTACGGATTCACTCCCTACGAGCTGCCGCCGAGCGCATCATCGTTCAGCAGTTTCCAGATCTCCGGCACTGTGCGCTGCGCAATGTCAAGCACTCACCGGGCATGACGTTTCACCAGTGAGTAAAAAATCTATAATCTTTAACAATCTATAACCAGTCTTTTGTGATCTGCCAGATACTTTCAAAGAGCCGTCCAGGGAACTCGTTTTGAAGCTCTGGATAGCCGGGTTCTGAGTAACGAACAAACTGCAGCGGACCTGTCCAACTGGCAGCGTATCGTTAGCTTCTACACATTGCGTTTAATGATGGCTCCTCTGGTGGAGAGCATTATTCTCTACGATCGCTGTTTATACCTAATGGAGAATGGTATGTGTAGACCATTAGCTACTGGCTAGTACTGCGCTTTATTCGAGTTTCTTTCCTTCAGATTGCCAAGTGCGTGTAGAGGCTATATTCAATCCCCGCCTCTCGCCCAGAAACCACATCACCATGGCCACAAAGCCCAGAATTACGTTAATATAACCATAAATCCCACAGACTTGTCGTCTGACTCTTATCGTTTTAAAGTGGTTTTTACATGAGTTTATTTTGTATAAAGATAAAGATAATATCGTCGTTGTGCACTTAAAGTTTGTCTAGATCGTTGAACGTATAAAAATGCCCATTCGAGGAACTCTGGAACGGGGGGGATATTCACTTGAAGTACCCCTTCTCGGCCGCCGCCTCCACAATGGTGCGAATCGCAGTAAAGGCCTCGCTGGCCGTGGGCAGAATCTCCACGGCCGGCAGGATAAACAGGTCCTGACTGTCCGGCGGACCACGTAGCTCGAAGGTGTAGGCAATCGGAATTCCCGCCTCGGAATGCGCCCAATCCATGCTGCCGCCACTCGACGGATAGATGGTCTCATACAGGCTGCCACTCACATAGTCCCTGCCGCTCTCCGCCTTGATGGCCGCGGCTGCCTTCTTGCCGAACTCCTGCAGATCATCATAGTTGGACACACGCTCCTTGGTGTAGCCATACGGGAACATGAGCATCTGGGAGTAGGAATGCAGGGCAATGTAGGTCTTGATCTGCTCCTTGTCCACATTGGCGCGTATGAACTCGATGACGCGCTGCGTCTCCAGCTCGCTGCCGGCCGAGGGTCCGGCAAAGTCGTAGCGCGTGGGATCACTGCTAGCACCAGCGCTGTTCCAGTGGTCGGGATAGTTCCTGTTCAGATCCACGCCGCGGCAGGTGCGGAACAACTGGCGGTTCTTGCGCCACATGCGGTCGTGCTCGAAGGTGTACTTGTAGCCATCGGGATTGACGCAGGGAAACACTATCCAGTTGAAGTCCTGGGCCAGCCTCTGCACCTGCGGATCCTGGGAGGTGAGCAGCTCGTTGATTATGTACGTGGCAGCGGCCGGGGCAATCCACTCCCTGGCGTGGATGCCACTCTCAATGAAAATTGACTTATTCTTTGGATTACTCGACAGCTTGATGCCCTTTATGGCATTGCCTTGCGTGCTGGTTCCCATGTCCAGGACAGTCAGTCGATTGGGATACTTGGCGGCCATCTTATCCATCCAATCGTAGATGGTCTTCAGGTGGAAGAAGTGCTGCCAGTCAAGCTGCAAGGCATCAATGTCCTCCGGCTGAACTTCACCCAGATTACGGTCGATCTTCTCCTGGAAGTTGTATGTCTGAAGGCGGGGTGTCCGGGCTATCAGTAATGGATTCTTGTGGAAGCAAAGAGTATGTGCTTACCAAGACGCGATGCTTCAACTTGTAGGTCTTCAGGAGATCAGCAAAGTCCGCTACGCGATGCGCTGCCACCAGAATAGACAGCTTCTGGCCAATCTCTCGGGCGTGGCCGATGAAGGTCAGGCTGTCGCTCTGATCCTCCAGCTTCTGGAACAAGGCGATCTGCTCCTCGTTCTCGAACTCCACATTGTAGATGCGGTAGTTGTCGTAGCGGGCCTGGTCCGGCGGAGAAGTTACTCCGCAGCCGGAATCGCCAGCCGCTGCCAGTGGGCATGTGCCGCTCTCCAGTTTAGTACCACTCGCTGCCATTGCCAGAATTGGAATGACTAACCACAATGCTCCGATCTGCGAGGTTAGCATATTTATAAAATATTTTTTTTCCACACCAAACGCGCTGGCCAGTTCTCGGTTTTGTTTCTGTTTTGCCTGCCAAGAGAGAGCGAGTGAGAGGCGGCGAGAGCGGGAGAGCCACTGTGAGGGCAGCCATCGTTATCAGCGGAGCGCAGAGAGGATTGGGTAAAGGTGGTGGCGGTGGGCAGGCAGCCAAACCAGAAGTTGCTCAAAAACACAGCTGTGCGGGCTAATCCAGGGACTCGCGACTCGGGTTTCCAGCGAGGCACATATGGTTTATGGCCTCCATAAACTCATTGCACGAAGTGTATCCCATTTCTATAATTATCCACCTTAAAGGTAATTGTAATTGCAGTCAGGTAAATTGTCCAAAATCAGGGATGGTTTCCACTTCCACAGAACCCTTGCGGTTGATTTTAGAGATACAAAACAGGTATTAGCTTAGCCTGTATTATTTTTAAGGTTCAGCTAAGTAAATGTATTTTTTTAAACACTTGCAGGAGTTTTTAATTTAAGTTTAAAGTATACAATGCTGTGGAAACATAGCAGAGCGTAAAAATAATATTTATATTAACCTAAACCAAGTATTTTGGCCTAGATCTTTGAGCAGCAGCTCGGCCAGTTGCCTCCGAAAAAAGATAACGGTTTGAGCAGCGTGAGCAAATTGAGCCACGGCGTGCCCATCGCTGGTTTGAAGCTATCTGATCTTTTATATCTTATAGCTGTCATAGAAACGATTAAAAAAATATTTTTAAAACATGTATAGCAATGTTTTTGAATTAATTATTGAATTTTATAGCAATGATTGAATCCAAACTAC
>JAEIIH010033961.1:0-29237 GCA_018904745.1 Drosophila orosa | reverse complement strand
ATCGATGTTGTATAGTTATCAGTATCGTATAAGTATCGTGTATGGTATAATATTTGTATGCTAGTGTGTGTGTGTGCTTACTACAGTATGTTAGTGTGTGTGTGTGAGAGAGCCTACTACAATTGTTATTTATGGCTGTCAGCGCTGGTTAGGGTTTGGGTCCGAGAGTGCGTCAGTCGGTGGTGGTGGGGCTGCTGCTGCAAAGGAAATGCAGTAAAAGTGGGGTGGCGGTGGGTCAACCTGTCGGGGCTGAATATAGCTAGTAGGTCCGGGTCCGGGTCCGGGTCCTGGCACTGCCACTGCTACTGGTTCTGGTACTCGGTCTGGGGCTTATGTAATCAATGCTGGCACAAGCTGCTGCTGCTGTGCGGGGGTGTTCCATGATGCGAGAGCCAAAACTAAGGCAGCTGCTCTCCGTGCGAGAGTAATGTGAGCTGCTGCTGCTGCTGCTCTCGGGGAAAACGTTGACAGCATGGCAAGCGGTTGACCTACTTTGATGACAATGCGGGTGTGCAAAGTGTGTGCGTGTGCTCGGGCTCGTGTCCATGTCCGTGTCCGTGTCCGTGGTCGTGTCCCTGTTCGTGTTTGCCTAGGAAAAGGTCCTGCGCAGTTGTGAGAAGCGCGGTGGCCCATTCAGCTGCACTGCAGCATTTGGCGCCATTGCAGCCGCCGCCACAGCAGCCGCAGCTATAGCTACAGCCACATGAGCCAAGTGCCAGAGCAACGTCCTTGAGTGCGCCTGCCCTGCATAAGCTGGGTGGGCTTTTGGCCAGCTACTGCTGCAACTGCAATGGCAACGGCAACGGCAACGGCTTTGGCTGTTGCCTGGCCGAATCTCAAGTGCGTTTACTGCCTCAGGGCTGCCCCTTTCTCTCTCTCTCTCCTTGTTTTGGCCACAATCAGAGCCAGTATCTCTCTCTGTGTCCCTGCATGTGTGGTGTGGCTTGTGTTTTTGGGTTACCTTATTCTTAGGTGCATGCACCATTGTTGCTGCGGCTCAAGTGGCCATCGGTGTTGTGTGTGTGTGTGTGTTGTTGCACTTGTACAGCATCTCGAGTGGCCTACTAATAACTCGAGTGGCTTTCTTTTAGGGCCAGTGATTAGGCCACACACAAAAAGAGTAGTACTAAGGAGAGCAGGCTAGGCCAATCTGGATAATTGGGTCATCACTGGGTGGCTTGTTCTGTTCTGTTAATCTGTTAAATTACGCATACGCCAGGTTGGCAGCTGCCACATTGAGTATACGCAGTGTGGGCCAGTCACACTTCTTTATGGATCGCTTAACCAACTCAGCTCGGTGAGCGTTCATTTGCTCATTGAATGGGCAATCAGATTTCGGTTTTCTGACTGAAAAACGTGACACGTTCACTCTTTCCGCCGCTGGCTTATCACGTTGGCTCCGTTTCGGTATCACATGTTGCCACAGCAGTTTCTATTTTCGACACACGCTCCCTCTCTCTTCCTCTCTCTCTCTCTATGTCTCTTTTTGAGGTTCCCTTTTGCTGTGGCTTCTTTCCTCTGATAATGAACCGAGTGACATGGAATGATGTGAGGCAATCAGCAGCAGCAGCAGGGGCAGCATTAGATCATACGCACACAGACAGCTATATCATCATCTGCCCATGATCGCGCTGACTCACGGCGGCTCTCCTCTCTCTCTCTCTCTAGCTCTACGGCTCTCCAGCTGTAGAGCTGTAGGCTCTTCAGTGCGGTTTTGTCGCTCGTTTCGTGCGCTCGCTCGCTGGCAATCGCTTTCTGAATTTGTTTTTTAATTCGAAATCCGTAAAAAATAAACACAAACACAACTCCCGCGCAGTTGGCAGCAGCATGTTGTTTGCCAGAACAACGTCGACGTCCAGCATGCAGCAGGATCTGAGTACGAGCCCACAGCAGCTGGGACAGCAGCTCATCCACCAGCAGCATCAGCATCAGCAGCACCAGCATCAGCTTCAGCACCAGCCATCGTTTCAGCTCCAGCCAGCCAGCTTCTGTACGTGCCCCTCCACCCCCACGATATCTCTCACAGTACCTTAGTACCCTAGTATCTTAGTATCTTTGCACCTGAGATCTCACTCTCTATGTCTCTACCCGTGTTGACCTTGGCAATTAGCGTGTGCATTGGTAATTATAGGGTTTATCTCACTCGCTATTTGCCAGGAGCTTACACTGCGTATGCGTAATATTCCGATATAAATATTAGGCAACGCAGCGACGGCAATTAACGTCTTGTCAATGGCTGTGGGGTTTATCTAGCATTTCAAGGTCGCCTTCGGTTCTCCCTTTATCGCCAATGAAGTGAAGTCTTGGAATTGGTTACACTTTTCCATAAATATTTGCTAATCGCTGAAAACCAAACCCACTCACAGCACACAGCACACACACAACACAACGCACAGCTCAACGCACAGCCAGCTTTGAATTCAGTTCAATGCCAGGCATAATGATTATTCAAAGTGGACAGAAGCCCACAAAAAGCACTAGACAAACACGACAAGTCGAGGTGAAGTTTGACCTTAGCTCGGGCTCGGATCGGTTTGAATCGGGCTTTATCAGTTGATTCTTGAAATCAATTTCGAGTTAGTTGCCAGTAATTAACTCGAGAGTCACGCTGACGAGTAGTACTTGAGCTCCCCCAAAAAAGTGAAATAATAACAAGAGAACCACAATTGTTGACTTGAAATGCGGGAAGCAGAAACGGCGGCAAAACCTAACCTTGAAAAAATGATTTGAATGTGGGCAAACATGTCTCACTCACTCGTATCTCTGTGTGCACTGTGTGTGTGCGTGTGTCTTTGCCTTTGAAAAAGCCAAAAATAAGTTGAGACACTCGTCGTGGCCATGCCCAAACCGCTCAAGTTGCTCCAAAACGAAGCGAAATAAAATATAATAAAAAAAAATAACAAATAAAATAAAGCCGAAGAAGAAAGAGAAAAAGGCGAAAAAGAAATAGAAATAAAATCGCAAGCCGCTCCAAAGACGTGCGGGCATTTTACTTTTATTTTTCTTGGCAAGTCTTCTGGCTGCGCGTCTTTTGTTGTCCGTGTCCGTCTTGGCATTTTTTGGCGAAAATTTAGCATTTGCCCCGCAAAACTGTGTTATTTATGCGTGCCAGAAATTCGAAGCTTAACCTGAGCTCCAGCTATTTTCCATAGCCTCAGCTTCGAGTTTAGCTTCTGTTTCAGCTTCCAGCTTCCAGCTTCATTGTGTAACCTCCGAGTTCGGCTATTGCCAACCAGTTGTTAATTTGGCTGCCATTTGGCAACACTTTCGGGCAGGTGTTTTTGCTCTCAGTCCGACTTCAGGCCAACTTCTCAATGGCGAGCACAATAAATCAATTTTTTGAGACCCCGAAAGGGTCTGCCTGTCTGCGTGCCTTGATGATCTCATGAAGGTATTGCCACGTTCGCTGTGACGCCCACTTTTTACAATTTCCATTTCTGACATTTGTATTATTATTTGTATTTATCTCCACGCATTTTTCTATATATTTCGAATTTAGTCATTAATTTGTTTGGCGGGCTTAGTACAAATTACTGTGTATTTTTCATGTTTTTAACTATTGTCTTGCCTGGCTTGGTAATCCCTCATTTAATGCTTGTGTGGGCTCCGATTTAAAAACGCAGTCAAGGCTGAAGTTCAATCAAAAAATAGAGTAGACCTTGGGCTATCCCCAACCCCCTTTCCCCCAGCCTCATCATTTCCAGCTTCTGCCTTATCAAGGGACTTCCGCTGCTCTTCATCAATTAAAAGGCTTTCAATTCGCTCAATTCCATCTGACCATGATATATATTTGTTACAGCGTTCCATTCTGTGTGTATTACATATTACCGTTTTTATTTCTCGTTATTTTTTTGTTATTTAAAACCATTACCGTCCATGCATATAAATGTGCTTGTAATTATCGACGAAAAAAGCCAACCGTAGCGCAAATATAATTATAGATACTACACAGAATATAAAAATAAATTGATGTGCATGCCACACACAGCTCAGGGCGGAAAAAATAATAATAACGAACAAAAAAACGACACACACAAAGTAAAAACAGTAAAAAAGTATAAAGTATATTCTCAATAATCACGAACAGTTGTTTTTGTTTCTGTTGTTGCCCCCCCCACTTAAGCGTGCGATTAGCAAAAAATACAAAAATAGCTATTAAAAAAAAAAAAAGAAAAACACAAACAAAACAAATAAAAGGCGACAGGTGTCCTATAAATCAAAATCTCCTCGAAATCAGCAGCAGCATTCCCACGAAATATTCAATGAGAACCGAACTCAACCGAACTCAACTCAAATGTGATATAATCTCAAAGAAAACGCTAAACAAAATACGAAAATCAGTTGCAAGAAAAATGTTGTGATAAAGCTACGCAAGTAACCAAACCTAAAAGTTATTAATCAACCTGAAACAACGACTGAATGAAAAAGAAAAGCACCAAGCAAATGCAAATGCAAATCAACGCGACGCAGCAGCAGCATCAGCATCAGCATCATCGTCATCGAGTATTATAGGAACTGCGACACACCACCACCAACCACCACCTCCTCGATCGATTCAAACTCCACCTGGTATTAGCTCCTGAATGGTAAAAAGCCCTGGCTTTCTTTTCTAAATGTTTTCCATAGCATTTTTGGATGTTGTGTAACTCTATATCGCCATTAACAACCGTCATCCTCTACATGGACATGCTCTCTCTCTCCTCTATCCATCATAGCACCAATTGTCATCAAAAATACTGTAAAGAAAGCCCATGTCCTGTGACTCGAATATATATGCATATATAGGTTGCGAGACAGAAGAATCTGATCCTTTGCCGAAGCTTGCTGCTGCCGCTTTCTCTGTCTCTGTCTCTGTCCTACACACTCTGCCTACTTCTATATAAACTATGAACTGTATAATACCATATATATTATGACAATATAATATATATAACGCATCGTAATCGTTGTTGTTGTAATCGTACATCAGAATATATATATCTAACCAGAACCATCAAAAGAAACCCAAGAACAGGCACCAACAGAACAACACTAAAATCCAACCGCCATCCAAGAACACCAATATCAATATATCAATATCAATCTCAATATATCAAAAGCAATATCAATATCAATATCAGCGCCAGCTATCGAAACAAATCGAATTAATTCAAAAGCCATCATCCGGAAGTCGAAGCGACCTACTAAACCACTGCGAAGTCACCACTCTATCAACCTGATCTCTCTCTCTATCTCTCTATATAAATATATATATATATATATATATGTAAACTTACAACCACCGCATCATCATTGAGAGCATTATTATCCTTAAAACAAAAACTAAACAAAAAAGAGAAGCAACCAATGCACAAAAGCCTTACAAACTGCCATTAAACTCGATGTATCAATAATGCGATTCAGAAATCGAGGAAATGCGTGGCGGAGACATATTGAATGTAGAATACAAATTCCATATCTCTCCCGCTCGCCCCGCCTAATAATCCATGCTGCGTGTCTGTGAACCCATGAAAAGTCAGCTTAATTTATAAAAAATTTTCCATTTCTTTTTCTTTCGTTTATTGAACAAGTTTGATAATTGGAAAGCGCGTAGAGTAAATCGAAACAGAGCAGCAACCCTATATATCAAAAATATCAACGACCAGGTGGAAAAACCACAACAACTCAAATAAATAACTAACTAAATAAGGAATCAAGGCAGAGAATCAATATATAAATATATATATATATATATATATATATTCCAAGAGAAGACTGAACGGGAACATCAATAATTCCGCAAAAATATGGAGAGTATTATGAAGGCGGCCTTGGATGGAGATGCCGAGCTGCTGATGCAGCATTTGGGCTTTGATTACGAGCAGCAGCATCAGCATCAGCAGCAGCATCAGCCAGAGCCAGAGTGCCCACAGCCACAACATTTCACATACCGATATCAGCAATCAACGCCCACACTTATGCAGCAATTTGCTTGCAACTATCAGCCACGACATTCCACCAACAGCAACAGTAACAACACCACGTCGTCGCCCTCATCCCCACACTCGCTGGCCAGCAGCAACAGCAACAGCAACAGCAACAATAGCAACAACAACAGCAGCGACAGCAGCAGCAGCAGCAACAGCGGCAGCAGCAGCAGCAGCAGCAACATACGCAACATTAGCAATATCAGCCCCCATAGTGCTGCATACTCATTAGCCGTTCATAGCTATAAGCAGCAACAGAGCCAGGCTAACCCCAGTCATGTTCCGCACCATCAGATGGACCTGCAGCAGTCGTCGCCGCTCAGTGAGAATGGTGCTTCCCCCAATGCCACGCCAGGTGCCAACACACCGCCAACAATTGTGGCAGCAGCAGCAGCAGCAGCAGCAACAGCAACTGCAGCAGCGGCCACAGCATCAGCGGCAGCGGCAACTGCAGCACCAACGCCCACGCTGGGCAACTATAAGACTGCCTCCTGCTGGTGTTACGGTGAGTCCCCGAGTATATGCTCAAAAAACAAACCAAATTAAAAACGCAATCAGCATCAGCATAGAACTATCAAAGTTGCGCACAACTTCCTCTACTATATATATATATATACACCCTACATAAAATGTACACCACTCTTCTCTATATCTATAACTATCGAGCTCGCTACAACCAACCAACCAACCAACCAACCAATCAACAACAGCAACAGCATCAATCACCACGTCGCCTCATTCTAAAAGCCGCCAGCAACTTGAAAACTTGATAAAAAAAAGCTCAATAAAAAAAAATGAACCTAAACAAATGTCAAACAAACGAACCGAACCGAACGTCGCCCAAGAAGCCACCAAGCTATAAATGAATTATCCATTAACATTGCGCTGAAAGTTTTGAAAGAGAATAATCCAAACATCACCAACATCCAATCCAGCACACATTCCGCTACACACGATATAAAACCAACAAACAAACACTCATAAAAAAAGAAAAAACTAAGCAGCAAAACAGAAAAAAAAACGCATAAAAAAGCCAACAGAAAAAAAAAAATCAACCAACAAGCAAACGCCACAATCGACTATATAAAAATCTCATATGCTAATCGTACGCTTTAATGTGGGCGTCCATTTCAATTTTGAATGTGCCTTAAAATATTATGTCTTATGTATATCCCGCGTCCACTTTCCTTCAGCATGCCCTAGTGATTCATGTGTGTTGCATAAAGATTTACGGCATGCGGAGGATTTTGTTTGGAATTTAGCGACACAAATTACTAAATATGGGGAGGGGAATGTGGCAAATAAACCAAGTTCAATGGGTTTAAAAGGAGATTATGCTTCAGAAACATGGTCAGAGGTCTTACACTCTATTTTTAAGAGTATTTCAAGCACCTTCTTCTACCAATATATAGAAATAGTATACAGAAAAGTCCCACTTTAATCGATTTATAAACTTGACAAACTTTGGAGCATATCCCTAGGATAAAGCCAATAAACTTTGATTTATTTTGACTAATGGATTTTGTAGCATTTAGGTTTAAATAGGGTTTTCGCAACACCTCCTTATGGCTAGCTAAAACAAGGAATATTGTTTGTTTCCCCTTGCAGGATCCAATCGCTTATTCGCGTGTCACATGTCGCCACATTACGCATACGTCGCGTGGTACGCGACAAGCACTTGACGCCGCGGCTTTGCTTTAACCATTTGCGTGCTGCAGATTGCTCCTGCTCCGCCACGGAGCTTGTGCCACAGCTTGTCGTTAGCCTAGTTTCCCCAGCCAATCCTGCACACAATGCATACGAAATTAGTCGCCAGTCTGCCTCCGGCAAGCTCCTCCTCCTCCTGATCCTGCTCCTGCTCCTGCAACCGCTTCCTGCATCGCTCCATGGGCGGTCTGCAAGGGTTATTTATGACAGTCTCATAATTTTAGCTGCTGCTGCTGCACAGTGTCAACAGCAAGGCAGTCTCGGTCCTTTGTGGCCCATAAAATCGCTAAGCAAATGGCCAACTCTGTTGTTTCCTCCTGCATATTCCATCTTTTTATTTACGGGTACTTTTTACCCCCGCTGACCGCACAATTTATTGTGTTTCAGCTAGAAATTCTATGCATCTCTTAAATGATTTTTTGGACTGCATCCGCCCCCTTTCGCTCTCTAAGTACAGATAGATGATAGATAACTGACAGATGCGTCCGGCGCACTTTCAATTATTCGAGTGCGATGAGGCTGTACTGAGGCGGAAATTGGCCAGCATGGTGCTAAGTATGTGGGTTTTTCGCTTTCGCTGCTGCCTGCTCCTCCTCCTCTCGCTTTTTGCACATTGCAAATTCTTTGCAAATCGCACATTTTCACACATGCATGTAAAGCAGGGCAAATGGTCCAATATTCACCCCGCCAACCCACCGCAATGTCATCGCCAGTGTGAGTGTGAGTGTGTGCAAGTGTGCTGTATCTAATTAGAGAAATACTTTTGAAGGACACTCGACGCCGACCAAGACGACATAGATTTTGAGGGAGGAGCTGGGGGGAGCTGGGGGAGCCGGGCTAAATTTAAACCAGGCAAGTGCCAACGTCTTGGGCCGCCCCAAGTCAGCTCAGGCGACACAGAGACCGACAGACGGATGGATGCATGGTGGCAGCCAGTCAGGTGCAACGCGCTCGAATCACTTTGTTGTCTTGCAGCGCCGCTTGTGTAATAGAGCGTCTCCGCTTGACACATTTTATTAATTGAAATTTGTTTGTTTACTGGCAACGACTTGGGGCATGGGGTATGAGATCATTGCGAGGCTTCACTGTGACCATGCTTTCGTACTTCGTTTGTCGTATTTCGCTTTCCCATCCACATGCCCTCACATACAGTACTACAGCTGCAAATCCCAACTTATAATCATTGTTTGCGTTCTTCTCTTTTCATTTCAGGTGAGTCAGTTTGTTCTGGAATTGAGGTTGAAATTGAAAATAATAACAATAATCATATTCATCATGGTAAGCTTTGTCACACTTTCATTAAATACCATTAAATCCATCTTTGTCTAGCCAACAAATAAATTAAAACAAAAGAAACCAGATCGACTAATTAAAGATTAATACCGAACTAAAGCCGTAGCTCTATCTGTCGTTTTTCTGTATCTGTATCTGTATCTGTATCTGTACCTCTAAATCTGTAACTAGAGCGCGCTTTGAGCTTGACTTTAAATAACTGATTTTGATTTTGACCCCACTGACGACCGCCGAGCGACGACCATTAACCTTCGACCCTTTGACCGACTTTTGCTTTGACATACATTTTTTTCCATTAAAAAAAGAAATACTCGTTCGTTCGTTTTCGTTTTTGTTTTGCTTTTGCGATCAGGGTCGGGCAGGGTCTCTCTTACGGACGACCTTCCGCCGGTTGGAAGAGCCACAGTGCCAGGTCTCATGTGTTTCGTGTGTCGCCACAGCATTGTCCGTTCCTCATCCGATCTCACCTCGAGCTCATAACTCCTCATGGCTTGCCACAGAACAACCACACAGAAACAGACCAAACAGTCGAACACCATATGCCATGTCACCATAACCAACCCACGACACGCCGTAACCCATGCCACTGCCACTGCCACCAAACCTAATCGCTCCGTATGGAGCCAGCAAACATGCCTATAACCAAACCAAAAACTAACTCCAACAACTCCAAGCGATCGACGCTGATATGCTGTTATTATTTTTAATTTGTAACCCGCCGAATGAGCTAGAAACTAGATCTAACCCAGAGTATAACCATAACCAGAGCCAGAACTAGAATGTTTGCAACAGCCGAGGGCACAGACTAACCTCCAGTAGCAGTACAAGTACCTACTACTATTCCGATTCTGATTCCAATTCCAATTCTAATTCTAACTCTAAATTCGAATTCTAATAACTAAAAATTAAACCCAATGATCTCCGATGAGAATCAACGAGACTAATCCATTGGTCGCTCTGTGAACTCCTCTTGACTCTTTCCTTGCAGGCGAGACAACGTATCACATGAAAATCCTGGTGCCCGCGGTGGCCTCCGGGGCCATCATCGGCAAAGGGGGCGAGACTATCGCCTCCCTCCAGAAGGACACGGGTGCTAGGGTCAAGATGTCCAAGTCCCATGACTTTTACCCAGGTAAGTCCATCTAAACCTCTCTAGTCTGGCAGAGAACTGATCATCCTTTTGTCCGCAGGCACCACTGAACGCGTGTGCCTTATCACCGGCTCCACGGAGGCCATCATGGTCGTGTTGGAGTTCATCATGGATAAGATCCGTGAGAAGCCCGACCTGACCACAAAGATCATCGATGCCGAGTCGAAACAGACCCAGGAGCGGGACAAGCAGGTCAAGATCCTGGTGCCCAACTCCACGGCCGGCATGATCATCGGCAAGGGTGGCGCCTTCATCAAACAGATCAAGGAGGAGAGCGGCTCCTATGTCCAGATCTCGCAGAAGCCCAAGGATGTCTCGCTCCAGGAGCGTTGCATCACCATCATTGGCGACAAGGAGAACAACAAGAACGCCTGCAAGATGATCCTCTCGAAGATAGTCGAGGATCCTCAGTCGGGCACTTGCCTGAACGTCTCCTATGCGGATGTCAGCGGCCCGGTGGCCAACTTCAATCCGACCGGCTCTCCGTATGCCACCAACCAGAACGCCATCAACTCGAGCACCGCCTCGCTGAACTCCACGCTGGGCACCACGATCGGCGGCGCGAACTCCGCGGCCAGCCTGCTAGTCAACGGCACCGGCATCAACTTGTCCATCAACCTGGGCGCCCCCAATCCGGCCCCCAATCTAGCTGTTGCCACTCAGCTATTGGAGCATATTAAGGTGAGATTATTGGAGCTTCTCAAAACTATAGATCACACTTTACTTAATATTCAATATAAATCTCTGTAGGTTGCCATGCGAGGCTCTGGCTACTCAGAGAACGTCACTACGGAAGTCTGCAACGCCTTGGGCGTGCTGGCCAAGTATGGCGTTCTGGGCATGGGCGTGGGCGTGCCGCATACCAACGGCGCCCATTCAACGCTGGGCAATTTCCTTGGCGTTGCGACCCTGGACCAGCAAACAGCGGCCGCCGCATCCGCGGCTACCGCCAGCAATGTGTTCGGTGCCGTTGGCCAGGTGAATCTGGAGCAGTATGCAGCAGCAGCGGCCGCTGCAGCCGCCGCGAGCCGGCCAACGCAGACGCAACTGGACGCTGCTGCGGTGCAATTCGATCCATTCCGACACCTGGGCTCGGCCACGGCGCCGGCCTCCACGCCCGTCTCGCTGAATAACAACAGTTTCGGGCTGACGGCTGCCACGGGCACGGCGACCACAGCGCAGCTGGGCGGACTCAGCAAGAGCCCCACACCCGGTGACCTAAGCTCCAAGGACTCCAAGAACGTTGAGGTGCCGGAAGTGATTATCGGCGCTATTCTAGGTGCGCGTCCTTACTATTATCCCTACTAAAAAAAAAAAAGAGCAAAGAAAAAAATGAAAAATTGCAAAAACCAACCAACAGAGACACCGACAACTCCGCAATTTTTATTTTTCCCCCCCAGGAGTTTCCTGTTCCCGTTTCCCCCCATATCCCCCATATCCCCCGCTTCCATAAACACCTTTGATTAGCCATTAGAGCCATTAGACATAGACATAGATAGCCGACAAAGACACAGGCACTTCATTCCAGACTCATTCCAGAGAGAGATCGATCAGTTACGTTACCCATTGCATTCCGATAGACACATTCTCAGAGCGTTCAGAGCCACAGATGAATCCATTGAAACTTATATAGCGAAATTTCTAGTCAAGTTCTTGCCTCTCACCCATCCACCCAGCACAGGCCGCACCTTGATCCCCGCTCAGACCCAAAAAAAAACAAAAACCCCTTTGAAAATTCGCACAGAACAGCAGCAGCAGCATCCGTTAGCATAAGAGTTTAAAGAGTAGCTTTAGCAGTTAGGTTCTAGGTTGAAGACATTCACTTTTTCCCATCTTGTTTATGCTTAACGAATTTCTTTCAACATGCTATATATACGCATAGATATATATACATATATAGTTGGCTAGTGCAATTCTTGGGTAACCAGGCGTACATATTATAATACCCTTTGTTGGACTTACATTCGTTACACGTTCACGTGCGCAGTTAATGTTTACCTCAGTGTCAGTCGTAAGGTCGTTAGGTCATTAGGTTTATTAGGCACCTGACCATACCCATACCCATCCCCATTCCCCCCCAGCTTGTGGCTATTGATTTTTGATACATTTATTCTTTGATTTGATTTATTTTTGGCCCGCCTGCTATACTTCCCCCAAAAATATATAACTATATAGCCACACGTACTACCGATATATGCATATATATATATACTATATACCCAACCTTACCCATTTTTATTACCCCTCATTATATTGTTGTTTAAAGAAAATATTTAACATAAATCTGATGCAAATATTCCAGGTCCGAACGGTCGTAGTTTAGTTGAAATCCAACATGTTTCTGGCGCAAATGTGCAAATTTCCAAAAAGGGCATATTCGCACCTGGCACTAGAAATCGCATTGTTACCATAACTGGTCAGCCGAGTGCCATTGCCAAAGCGCAATATCTAATTGAACAGAAAATCAACGACGAGGAGACAAAGAGGGCGCGACAAATTCCATTAACCACTGTTGTGAATTAATAATATATCCAGCAAACTAAACAGAACAACAAACAAACATCAAACAAACTAAGAAACCAAGAAACAAACAACAACAACAAACAAACAAACAAACAAACAGGCAAAAAGCAAGCAACAACAACCAAACTATCCCCCAACAACACAAGCAAGTTTTTTGTCTAAAAACCAAATTGTTAATTTGTCAAAAAGAAAAACCTAAAACACTGAAGAACACGTAATACAAACAACAAAACATACTATAATAATAACAATAACGAGAAAGGGATAGGAAACACCAATTGTTATGCGTGCAGCTAAGAGTTAAGCAATTAATAAATATTAATTATGTATTTGCAAAACCCCCCCCCAGTACACTTTTTGAGTAAAATCTGTTCCAAGGCCTTCACCTAAACGAAAACGTTGCTTTAACTAAAACGCGAGAAACGTTATGTAATGATATGAGAAATAGTGAAAATTTTTATAATACCATGTACTACTACTACCTTTTACCTTCTATACTATAAATTGTTGCATTTGTTTGTCGCGCTCGAAATCGAATTCGAAATGAAAATCGAATCGCATTCGAAACTCTTTGAAATTTAAATCGAAAATGAAAGCTAGACTAGAGAGAAAACTGTTTGGGTTTTTGTTTGTGATGCGTATGTTTGCGTTGCGTGTTTTGTTTTTTTTTTTTTTTCTATACCATTTACATGGGATATATGATTATATACCTATGCAAACCGTTGTTGAGTCTTGTTTATATATTATCTACACACATATAAGCCACCACCACTTACACACAACACCCACACACCCAATAATTAGCATTATGTTGAGCTAAAGTTGAACTGTTTTCTATTATACAATGAGCGAGCGTTTTCAGTGAAAACTTCAGGTGATACCCTTACCCTCGAAATAAGGTAAATATTTTACTACAAACCTACGAGAAAAAAATGAAAAAAGAAAAACGAAAAACTGTGACAGGCTAGTGAAAAAATGCAATTGCAAAATAATAACAACACTGAGTGACTTTGTTGACATTTTACGTGCTCTCGTTACCAATTTCTGTTTTTACCCGTTCTCTGTTGCCCCTCCATAATTGCTTATCGCTGTTAATATATTCACCTACGATTATCCCTACTGTATACTGAGACCCCCCTGTACATGAACACTTTCGGAACGCTACAGTTGATGTTGATCATGATAATGTTGTCTAGTTTTAGAGATCCGATCGATATCGGATCGGATCGAGTGGTGTTAATGTGTTGCGCGCGCACGTGAGTCTCCTTTTGGTTATGATTTTGCGCTCCCGATTTGTTATCTCCTTATCTTTTGTTTTCTATATATTATTTATATATACATATATATATATATAAACACATTGCGATTTGTTAGTTGCCAGTTTGAGAACTGCACTTCTTAGTTTTTATTTTTTTTCTAATGTCACTTTGCGTTTTGTTAACTCTACATTTCTTTGGTAAATTTAGCACATTTGTTTCTTACATTCTAATTTTAAGTCTTACATTTTCTTTCACCTAAAAAATACATCACAATATCTTAAAGACAAACAATTACCTATTCTTTGTAAAATATTCACATTATAAAGCATTCATTTAGAGGTTTCTTCATTACAAAAACAAACAAAAAATCCACCCGACAATCCAACAAATTTCCCTTGTTAATTTTAAGTATTGTGCAATTATTAAACATTATTTTCCACAAACATTTCACGACGATTGTATGTACATATCTTACCTAGAAACGCAGTGTAAAGACAAGAGATGTTAACATCACATTTAAACGAAAATTCCCTTAATCATATATATATATTTACACACAAAAACACACACACAAAGACATGCAAACACTCACCTGCAGAAAGAGAAATGCCTTACTTGTAATGAACATTTTCTTATTTACTTTATTCCTTACACATAATTTAGTTTAACACACACACACACTCCTCTTTCGATTAATAAACAAAGATGAAGCAAAATTTAAATAAAACTTGATTACAAAAACAAACTACTATGGAACCCGCAGAAATGTTTATTTTGTGTTTAATTTTGGGCCACCACCAACCCATTACCTTGCCACCAACCAACCCATTCACCACCCACCACCAGCGTCGCATCACTAACACAACACAACACAGAAACAAAAAAATATATATCCCAAAACTACAGTCTACAACATTATCATGATCAATCAAAATCAACTCAAAATCAGCCAGTCAATCAGCCAGTTTGCCAGTCAATCGTTGCTCCGTTCGATTTCAATCAGACTCGACTTCAACCTCAACTTCAATCACTGAAAGCGCTCATCACCGTAGAGAAAAGAAACAAAGAAAAATGATAAAGAAACAAACAAAACAAACAAACAAGAACCGCAACCAATCCTAAGCTAAGTCTATATGTTTAAGTTATAAAGTTGTTCTTATTAATTTTTGCTATTATTGTTAAAACTGACCTACAATTGTTCTTATTTGTGCAATATTTATATAATACTATTAAAATATGAAATCAAACGAAAAACAAAAGATAATTATACAAAAATATGAAACGTGAAAAAAGCCTACAAGCAAACTCAAGAAGAGAGAAGGGAAAGAAACAAAAGGAGAGTAAATTTGAAAGTACAGTCGTAAATGCTAGTGTGCCTTGAAATATGCATTAACATCCAAAAGAAAACAAATCGAAAAGAAATACCGAAACAGAAAACGTAGGGGGAAGGAATAAAATAAAACGATGTTGGTGTTTTATTATATTATTATTATTTCATGACTTCATCAACAGAAATCTATTAATCACGACGCCGAGAGAGAGAGACAGACAGAGAGTAAATGCAATAGACCGTCTAGGCTAGGGATCTGAGCTTTCCAGGCGAACAGCAGAAAATTCCACAGTAACAACTTTGAAGCGTAGTCTAACCTACAACAGCCTGAATCACAACAAGCATAAATACACAGATCCCTTTTGTCCACCCCACAATCAGTCAATCAGTCACCAGTCAACCAGTCAACCAGTCAATCAGTCAACCAGTCAACCAGTCAACCAATCAACCTTCCAATCCAAAAGCAACCGAACATTTATTTCGTCTTCTTCGCCTTGCGTCAGAACATCGGTACATCGTTACCAAAATCTAAGCCCAATCTCTTTATCACAGACACAGATCACACTCCGTACATACACTCCCACACACTCACATGAACAGACCCATGAAATACACATGAAAATTCACATGAAGAACACATTCACATGAAAAAACTCATGGAAAACATATGAAAATTCACACATGAAAAAACCCATGAAACCACGAAAATTCACATTAAGCACACATGAAGAAACTCATGAAAAATACATGAAAAACACACACCCTCCTCATACATTCACACATTCGTACTAAATATCAGTATCACATGCGCGTGCTCATTGAGTTATGTTTAATGTATGAGTTTTATATAATATCTAAACATAGTAGAGGATGGGAAGAAGAAAAATAATCACAAATATATATACCTATATTTGTACTGGATCTGTGATATGTATTTAAAACAAAAACAACAAAAAACAAAGCAAAAATATATTTATTGAAAACAACGTGAAGAGAGAAGAGTCAAACGATACTTGAAATTAATTATGAAATAATTAATTTTTTAATGAGACAACTAAGAGAAAATGAAAAGCTTTACTTCAAAAGCAACTAAAATCTCCCCTGAAATCAAGTTCTCAATTCATCGATGCATGGATCCGAGATCGAGATCGAGTTCGAGTTCGAGTTCTCGAGGACTTTCGTCCAAATATCCCCACTCCATATATATGCATACGTGTTCACTGCAAACTGGTCTTTGCCGATTCCAAAAACTCCGTTTCTCGAAAATAAATGTCAGATTTGTGATCACCTTTACCTACAAGACGACGACTAAATTGAGGGCGTGTGACGAAAGGGAAACCGAACCCAAAACTGAAACCGAAGCCGAGCCGAACCAAGCCCATGAGAGGATGCGATCCTATCGCATCCGTTTTTGGTGTCCTGCGCCCGCTTTCGACGTGTATATGCTTGTTTGGATTTTATTGTTTGAATGCGTTTGTTATTTGCTGTACAAATTGAAGCTTCAAGCCCCATTCAATCCCGGATTGATATGTGGGCGGTCCTAGCACAGTCTGTCCGCGTCCAAGCTGCACCCCTTTCGGCTGCATGATTGCTTCGTGCTTACCATCGATACAACTGTTACTTTTACTGTTACTGTTACCAGCACCCACCCCCTCAAATCAGACACATTGTCATTGCCAATTTCACCCTTTTCGCCAAAAACCCCCTCCTATTTCGACACCAATCATGTGAAAAAAGAAAAACTAGGAAACTTCGGAGAGACGTGCGCATTGCAGTAAGTTCTGTTCACCCGAGTACACACACGAGTTCAGGAGTTTAATTATTCACGGAAAAAATTATTGAAAGGCATCTATAACAATAACTACGGAGGATAGGACAGGAAGGCAGGAGAGTTTAAAGGCAGGAAGGAACCAGGAAAGGAGAGGTAGAGGTAGAGATAGAGGAGAGCAAAACAGCTGTTATTTCAATGACGGAGTCTATTAGTGTTAAAGTAGTAAACATAACAGCAACTTTTATTAACTATATACAACATACAATACATAAATATCTAAAGTAATTCAAATTCAATTCGAAAAAAAAAAAACATAAACCAACAACAAATGGAAAACCAAAACGAAATCAATGAAAGTAGCAAGAGAATTTGCTCTTGAAAATCCGTAATTTGCTAAAATACAAAAATATGTAAAGAGAAGTTCAATTTATCAATCAAATCTCGTATAGTGCATACATATATTACATACATAAAACATACATACTTAATGAGAAAAACCACAAGAGATGAATAAACTTTAATTATATTTTGTTATGCTTTGCCACATACACCCACACCCACACTGTTATTAGAACAATTAAACATTAACGAATGCGAACGCATTAAATATATATAAATGTACACGACGCCCATATTAAATCGTAATCGAGCTGAGCAGAGGAGCGAAATCGGATAACTACCTGAATTGAATCCATTATATAAACTCATATAACATCGTATGTATAAACCGATCGGATCGGCCAGCAGCAGCGGCAGCGGCAGCGGCAGCGGAGAGACCGGACAACCGACGTTCATTCAGCAAAAACCACAACACAGAAGCATACAGCATTAGTGAAATATTAAATACTATATAAATACACATACACTAAAAGTATAAAGAAAGTAGTCGTTAGTGTGATAAATACAATTAATATTAATTAATTCAAGCAAAATAAAAGCGGTTTAACGATTGAATCAGAAGAACTCGGTGCATCCCGAACGTATCTATTTATTTACCTGCGTTTCCATTTAGCACATATGGGTCTTGCCGACAAAGATTTTTAATTCCCAATGAATATCGATCGAAAACCGAACCATGATGATGAAATGAAGAATGAAGTTGAAACGATTCTAGCCTAAGTCATAACTCATGAAACTACATCACAGTCGTAAATAATAATCAAATCTTGGGCAGTGTACAAAATAGTATCAATTTAATTTCGGATCACAAAGAAACTAAAATCGAATTTTCGAATCTTCTAAAAACACAGAAAATATAAAGAAACTTTCTCAATTGTCAACCAAGAACAACCCAAGAAGTTGCATACGTGAGTACCTTAGGAAAAAGAAGAACCAGAAACAAAAGTTACATAGAAATTATGGCCATCACGATATCTGGCCAATATCAGCAGCCACAAATCTCCATTTCCGGTTCCGGTCCAACATTTCGCTCCACATGTAGGAAATCTCATTTCATTCAAGAGAACTTCTACGAGTTCGATCCCCATCCACAGAAGGCACTTCTTTTCACTCAACGTACTACTACCATATAGCAACTACATACGACGAAGAACAGCAGCAGCCAAACTTTTCGATCTCTCAATAGTTACACATAGAAGAAGAATTAATTATTACGAAATCGACATTACAAGCGCGGAACATTAGTAAAAAATACATCATGGAAACTCATTCAAAAGTAAAAGTACTAAATCTTTTATGATTTGACTGTGATAATAATAATGACAAATGGGAGAAATGAAGTCGGAGGATGTAAACAAATTAAACGTATATAGAGTATTTAAATGTATGTATGTGCATACAATGCCGCCTAAACCAAAAGGCCAAGGCTAAGTAAATGTAATATTAACCTAGGAGCGAAGAAAATGATGGCAAACAATCGAAGAAGTAGCGAATGAAGTTTAATCCATTGCGAAATGCGAAAGAGCAACAAGTTTTACTTATATATATTAGCAAAATATTTAAATAAAATTTTAGCAAAACCAAAACCTAAAACCAAATCCCTTTCTGAGTGCAAATGAACCCAAGAAAACGTAAAACGAGGAGAGATCAGATCCTATTTGAAGTAAATCAAGTAAATGCAAAATGAAATCAACGATATTTAGTTATGCTCTATTTACAAAATATAATCAATTGAAATTTTTTAAAGAATCAAGTAGCAAAGCAAACGATTTTATAGACTTATTCATTTAGCATTTGAAAATCGCAAGGCCAAGGCATCACACATAACCACGGTATAAAGTAGGGTTTTCTTTTCTCAACTTCATTTTACGATTTACAAAAACAAAAATAACAAATTTAATGAAAACAAAGAATAAAGAAAGCATCAAGTAAGAGGATTACCCGAAACATAGTCTAGTGAAATCTTTAAACAATTAAAAAAACAAAATCAAAAGGTATCCGTAAACGAAGATTCTTTAACGTAGCTCATTCAAGTTTTAACAACAAATCGAAGGCATAACTTTTGCAATTAAAACAAAGATAAAAAAACACAACTTGTACAAAACGTATGCAAGCAGTTACTCCTCTCTACATACATATATATGCATAGCTATATAACCCCAAAAATCATACTCGAAAAAAATTAAAAACAAAAATGATGGAATGAATATAGAGCGGATGGCGACTACAACATCCTTATGGTAATGGCGGCGCACTAAGGCCAACACAACAATAAGACGAAAGCTAAGCTAGGTAGGCGATCGATCGGTACCGATGTTAGAGATACAGTACAGAACATGCATGTATATCGAATGTAATGCTAATATTATGTATTGCGTCTGTATGTAATAGTATTTATAGTAAATTTGTTGAATACATATATACACAGCCCAACTCACAAAAAAACTCCAAACCGGAAAAGCCAATAAGTGCAAAAACTACATTCAACATTAATACATAACGCAGAAAACATTATAAAAGATCCGCATCCAGGATGGAAAATTAGAAAAGCAAAGTTAGGACGGTACATAAATGAATTACGTGAATTACACACATTACACATTTAAGAACGATTATATAAAAATGACAAAACTAATAAAAATTATATTATAATTCAAAGAGGTTTTACTTCGACCTGGGTTGGGATTTCAAATTCTTTATTTCACAAATCGGGTATAAGAATAGAATATATAAATGCAAATAAAATGCTTAAAGTTTCCTTAAGTCTAATAATTATTTCATGGCAATTTCTGGCGGACAATCTGGATGCTTAGAAGGATGAGTGGACTTAAAGGCTTCCAGTTCCAGTAGATCCTTGTTCAAGCGCACAATGGTTGGAAATGGACTCATATCTACTTTGTAGCTACAATAAATAATTACCCTTTACCGTTATTGTTCTAAAAATAAGAAGTTTCTTTAATTAAATACCTGTTGGCATTCCGAACCTGGGGCACCAGGCATATGTCCGCCATGGTGAGCTCATCTCCCACACAATACTTGCCGGCGGATTCGCTAAGAACCCTCTCCAGGCCGCGAAATCCCCGGGTTATCCAGTGCTGAGCCCATTCCTCTGAGCTCTTATCCTTACCGATAAGTTCTACGACTGAAGTATTCTGCAGCGGCTGAATGCCTGAACAAATGAGCTGTACAATTTCATAGACCTTGGCCCTGGCCAAAGGATCTTGGGGCAAGAGAGCAGGCTGCGGCCGAGTCTCTTCTAGATAGTGCATTATGGCCACAGAGTCGCACAGGGAATGTCCATCTAGTGTGTTTTATTAAGATATAAAATACATTTAAACTAAGTCATACACGTGTATGTGTGTAGATAGTTCTTACCAATCTTCAAAGCGGGAACTGTCTGCATGGGATTCACCTCTCGATACTCTTCGGTAAAGGCATTATTACTGGCAGTCTTCACCAAAGAAGTTGCTTTAATCTCGTACTTAATGTTCTTTAAGGTTAAGGCAATGCGAACTCTCCACGAGCACGAGCTTGTCCAGTCAGAATATAGTATTGGCAGCGGGTTTGAGGACATATTTCGGTTGAAACTGTTCCGGAAAGATGAAGACAATAGAAGTGACTGTTTTGTTGCAGCAGCAATTTTTTATGAATAAATTTAATAAACGTATTGGTTTTCTCTTGTATTCTGGAAAAATGAAACCCTTGATAGGGATCCCAAAAGCCAGCTGTTTCCAATTAGAGACTGTGTTGAGAACTATCGATGCGTTTTTCGATATGTCTAAGGAACCCTAAAAGCAGACTGTTATGTGGAGAGTTTAGAATAAAATGTAAAGCTAATATAATAATAATAAACATTAGCGGGCATTTCTTAACGGAAATAATAATATAAATCAATGAGCTTTAACTTCTACTTGGGTTGGGATTTCAATTTATTTGATACATCGGTTATAAGAATAGTATATGTAAATGCAAATAGAATGTTTAAAGTTTCCTTAAATCTAATAATTATTTCTTGGCTAATTCTGGCGGACAATCTGGCTGTTTAGAGGGATGAGTATTCTTGAAGGCTTCCAGCTCCTGTAGCTCCTTGCTCAAGCGCACTATGGTTGGATATGGACTCAGATCTACTTTGTATCTACAAGAAGAATTTAACATTTAAATGATTATTATAAATTAAAGATGTTTGATTAATTTATTACCTTCTGGCATTGTGAACCTGGGGCACCAGGCATATGTCCGCCATGGTGAGCTCATCTCCCACACAATACTTGCCCGCGGATTCGCTGAGAACCCTCTCCAGGCCGCGAAATCCCCGGGTTATCCAGTGCTGAGCCCATTCCAGGCCCTTATCCTTACCGATAAGCTCCAGAACTGAACTATTCTGCAGCGGCTGAATGCCTGAGCAAATGAGCTGTATAATTTCATGGACCTTGGCCCTGGCCAAAGGATCTTGGGGCAAGAGAGCAGGCTGCGGCCGAGTCTTTTCGAGATAGTGCATTATGGCCACCGAGTCGCAGAGGGAATGTCCATCTGAGTTAGTTTATTTAGATATAAGAACCATTTAAACTAAACTACATTAGCATTATCATTATGTATGTACAGTTCTTACCAATCTTCAAAGCGGGAACTGTCTGCATGGGATTCACCTCTCGATACTCCTGGGTGTAGACATGATTGCTGACAGTCTTCAGCAAAGAAGTTGGTTTAATCTCGTACTTTATATTCTTTAGGTTCAGGGCAATGCGAACTCTCCACGAACACGAGCTTGACCAGTAAGAATATAGTATAGGCAGCGGGTTTGAGGACATATTTCGGTTGAGAATTTTCCAGAAAGATGGAGGCAATAGAAGTGCATTTCTTGCAGCCATCTTTTATGGAGAAATTAATTAATCTTATTTGTTTTCTGTGGTATATATGATAGCGATCCCAACAGCCAGCTGTTTCCAATAAGAGATTCGTGTCGAAACCCATCGATAACAAGTTGATGTCTTTATACTGAAACCCTAAAAGCAGATTGCACTTTTCTGTAGAGTTTAAAATAAAATTGGAAGTTCATTTTTAAATAATACGAATTAGCTAATTGTATAAAAATATAACATATACAGATTTAGTGGCTGAAGCAATAATAATAGTTGGTTTTTTTCAATCTCAATAGTCAGTAAAATGGAACCAAAACTCTTCTTTAGTGTGAAGTTTATTTATTAATAGTATATGGAACTGTTACAATATTTCGGAAATTATGCATATTAGTTTGTTTGTATTCAATTTGGTTTTCGTTATCGTTTGGTTTGTTTCGCGAAAATGCGCAGCTCTGTCGGTCGTCCTATCTCGTTAATATTAATGTATATTTATTTGTATCGTATGATGATCCATCGGCGTTCGTCCTCCGACTCTTGCCTTGTACTGTCTTGCAGGATAGTAAGTTAGTATAGTGTGTACTTGGCATTGGCAGGCTTACATCTACTCGTACAGGGTATGGGGCTTAGGTTTTCATTTGCGAACAGACTCTCTTGCGATCCAATTCAATTTACATCAAGTTGCTATTTAAAATTAGTGTGCACTTAGTTTGTTGGCTTTATCATTCGTCTATGTGCATTGATTCGAGGGAAATACTCGGGGTTACGTTACGTTGTTACGCTTTTCGTGGTATCAAAGAGGCATTGCATTGACATTTAGAACCATTAAATAGGTGACCCAAGTTGTAGTCCTTGTAAATTACTTATGAGTTACTTGTTACTCGATTTAGTGTATAGTTTGTATGATGGTATAGTTTACTTAATTGCTGACTGACGCTTTGTACTTTGTGAACGATTTGTTTAGCATTTAGCCCAACTTTGACATGAAGTACTTATACATACATATCCGTATATCCTCGACTCTTTCTAAATTTGTTTTGTTTTTAAATCCCTGAATTGAATTTTGCTTTTCGTCATGAATTTGTTAGGTTTTTGTTAGCCTAAATAAGATGCATAAAAATAAGTTACATTTAATATATATGAGTTCATCTTTTAGATCATGTTCACAATGACAAACTAAGGGAATTTGAAGAATCTATAGTTTTTATTATTTTTAGTTTTCGTTTACTTTCCGGCTCTGAGAATTTTGCATTTGAATTTCGTGTTGGAATTTCGTTAAGTTATCGATAGTATTTTTATGCATTTATGCATAGTTAAATGCTGTTAGCAATTTCTTAAATCACATCCGACTGTTTCTGCTCAATGGAACCTCCTCCGATCTCCATTCTCTGTTCTCTGGCCTCTGTCCAATCCCTCCTCCGCCCTCCTGCTCGCTGATCAGATTTAAGTATTTAGTTTGTCCTGTGCCTGGGGATCACGAACTGCAATTCACTTTTTCGTCTTACGGCGCTTTGCAGTTGGCGTCGGGAAATTCTATTTGTTGGGCAGCTCCGGCGGACAGTCCGGTTGATTGGATGGGTGGGCCGCCCGGAAGGCGGGATTGCTCTCCAGTTCACGGTCGATGCGCAGTATGATGGGATAAGGGCGCAAGTCCACATGGAATCTGATGAATAATGAAACAAATTAGAAACTAGTACAACCAGATACAAAAACATGGGTAAAAAACATAGTAAATAGGTAAAACAAAAAACAACTTATACAAAAATATTCGTAGTGAAGAAGAATATTTTTTAAGTAACCCAAAATATTAAAAATCTTTACTTATGTTTCCTTTTCCGATGTCAAATTAATATCAATACTTCAATGATGAAAGTTATGATTATTCCTTAACCTAGGCTTGTTCGTGGACTTTTTATTGGTTTGTAAAAAACAAGTTAAGGGAGTGACTATGTGGAATAAATTCGTCTATAATGAAATCTGTGGAAACTTTGTGCTACAAACTAGTTTTTTAGGGAATATGTGTTTAGTAATCAGCTACAAATTGTTGTTATAGTTTTTATATCTTGCTCATAATCATAAGTTAACCCTTTTTTATATATTTAAAATTAATTATTACGAACTAGATTTATTAAACTTAAATTGAATAGATGGTTTAAGTTAAGTTTAGCTCCTAAACCTAACTTTTAACTCCTTTAGGTGACAAATCCTTAAATTCGTATGGATTTTTACCTTTAAACATCTGATTAAGCCCAGATTTGTTGTCTATATATGTATTATTAATCGTGCTCACCTGCGGGCATTGAACACCTGAGGTACAAGACAGCAGTCGGCCATGGAGATCTCGTCGCCGACGCAATACTTGCCGGCGGAGGTGGACAGCGCCTTCTCTACCGCCCGGAAGCCGCGTGTGATCCAGTGCTGGGCCCACTCCTTCTTCTTCTCCTCGCCGACATGGATGAGCACGATGAGGTTCTGTAGGGGCTGGATGCCCGAGCAGATGATCTCCACAATCTCACGCACCTTGGCCCGCTTGTGGACGTCCTGTGGCAGCAGTGGTCGCTGGGGACGTGTCTCCTCCAGATAGTGCATAATGGCCACCGACTCGATGAGGGTGTGTCCATCTAGGGGGGGGCGAGTATATATATTATGTATAGGGGAACTTTAAGTCTCGTCAGCTAACTCACCGATCTGCAGGGCTGGCACCTGCTCCATGGGATTGACCTCGCGGTACTCGTTGCAGTGCTGCTCGCCGCCGGACTTGATCAGGCTGATCGGCTTGATGTCGTAGGGAATCTCCTTCAGGTTCATCGCAATGCGCACGCGCCAGGAGCACGAGCTGCGCCAATACGAGTAGAGTATTGGCTGTGCATCGGAGGAGGAGGCAGCGGCAGCAGAGGAGGAGGAAACAAGCGGATTAGTAGACATTTTAGCACAGCGAATGAACTCAAAATGACGGGCCCGGCCCCACAGAGCTCCATTACGAAATCTATTTATTCTAATTCGAGGGGGCACAGCTAACGCAGAACAGGTTGCCGCTGATAACGAGTTGTATTTAGACTCTCGGAGTCTCGCCTAGTCAAACTGGTTTATTCGTAGGCATTCGGCGTGCTTTTGGTTTGTTTTTCTAGGCTATAAAGCAGAGTAGCACTTATCTTTTGATTTTCACAGATAATAAGAGTACTTTTTCTCAGAGAATTTGGTTATGGTTTCGGTTTCGGTTATACCCACATGATTCATGGTGTGCAGACAGGAGCAGAGCCAGTGGCAGACTGACAAAAAGCACAGCGTCAAGTTCGTCTTGCACCAAAAATAGCGCCCGACAACAGCTGCAGAGCAACAGTAACGGCAGAGAGCGGCGCGAGGGGCAACCGGCGAGGAGGAGCTGGAGGAAGAGGAGGGTGAACAATGGACGAGGACGAGCCCTAAAATGATATACACACGCAGAGCCCAGCGGCTGGCGGTTCCGGCCTGTCCCGGCCTGGCCAATCAACCCAGCAGAGCCGAGTCTATCGACGGGTCGGCTCGGGTAGGGACGTTGATTCCGCCCACCCAAAAGCAGGCACACAGTGTGTACACGGAAAGCATAATATGTAAGTTCCCTAAAAGTTCAATGAACCCATGGGAAAGTAAGGCCGATGGTTGGATCCGAATAGCTCCGACTGCCAACCCGAGTGCCGTTGAGTTCCTAAAACCGAGTCACGAGTCACGCGTTTCGGGATCCGAGCTGCCAGATCCGAGCTGCCAGTGTCCCGAACTGTGTCGCACACCCCAAGGTCGGCTAGGGGCATTAACCTTAATCAAGTTGTCGTTGTCGTTGTCGTTGTCGTTGTCCTGAGTCCGAAGCGCGAAGGCAGCGCCAAGGACACGGGACCCCTGCTCTAGAGAAGAGAAAATTGGCTCACAAGTTTCGCGATTCGCTTGGGAGAGGGTGTGCTTTTTTTTAGGGGTTGCTCGTTGAGTGTCGGCCATTTCGGAGTTTGAGTCAAAAACGATGTTTAGGGTTGTCGAGCCAAAAATACCTTCTAAAGGTTCAAGAGTTTTACGTAGAACGATTACCTATTAGTCTGCCTTTTAAATAAAATGGAAATTTTAATTATAATCAAAATAAAATCTATTAAAACTTATTTCTATATTACTCTTTATTTTTATTCAGAATCTAGAGAGAACTCTCTAGGAAGCAAAAATGCCTGAAGCCACATATTTTTCAAACATTACTGCTAGAAAGTTGTTAATATATATTTGAATGCCAAAAAGCGGGCTATATTTTTATAGAACCTATTACTGGTTAATCGCTACTCCTTCTGTGCAATAATTTCAGATACCTGACAACCCTGTTCTGGCAACATTCGCTGTGTGTGTACGCGAGGGAGGAAAGCTCGCTGCTGTGCGCAAAATCCAAAAGTGGATGCGGTGGAAAGGAAGGGTGTGAGTGCGTCCCAGACTAAAATTGAAGTCAGAGATTGCTGCGTGGAATGAGTGATATTGCGGGAAGGGATTTTCGCCAGAAAGCCAAACACAAGGCGCCAATGACACGCTGGGTACCAGGATTCGATTCGATAAGATGATTTTCCCTGCGATTCACTTACCTTTGCTATGGCCGATAAGGACATAGCGTTGTGGTGGTACTTTGAGTAGTTAATTTTGAAGCCGTTGAGTGCAGATGCACAACCCCGTTGGAGAGTTGAAAAATGGTAGGATCCGGGCCGTTTAATCGGCAATTATTTCCAGGATATCCTGTATATATATCCTGCACAGTTCACTCGCTAATGCACTTCGTTCACTGTAATCACCATTCACTGTTTTCCCGATATCTCAAAGATATATACATAGGTACATATACGGGGTTTGTTTTTATGTGTGAGCTTCCTTTTGCAGGCGCTGAAATGCACTCAAAACTGAACCTCAAAGTGAAACCGCTTTGGCAAGCGCTAAAGGATAGCGACAGGATATGAAGCCAGGACGCAACTGAACACACTGAACTAAATAAACGAGTGCGAAAGCGAAAGCCAAAGCAAACGCAAAAAGGACAATGACAAACGCCAACAACAATGCCAGCCCAGAGTGTGTGACTGTGTGCGAATGAGCGAAGGTGAGAGAGGTAGGACCAAAGTAAAAGGGAGAGAGAATAATGGAGAAAAAGAGAGGATAAAGAGGAGAATGTTTTTAGAAAAGCTTTTGGGGTTGCGTCTCCGCTAAGCTTTCGAAGGGGTTAATTCATGTTAATATATACTAAACAGGTACAGTAAACACTCACATAAAACCAGCTTTAGCTTAGGTACAGTCGAAATATTTTTAGGAATTTCTATGTATAACCTCTTTATTATAAATCAATATAATTGTAAAATCTAACCCAAAATTTTAATGCAAGGACATCCAAACGTCGTCTTCTCAAAATCAACGTTCCTTCTTGATAATTTCGAATTAAAAAGGGAACAGCAAGGGCAGCCATTCATCCTTTCTTCCCATAAACCTATTTAAAATATGAAAATAATAAACCCCACCTTCCTTTGATTCAAATAGAAACACAATTTCTTTAGTTACGACCACCATTTTATTTTCATTTTTGTGTTTTTGTAAGTTTAGTTTTCATTTTTCATTAAGTTTGCTCAAATCATGTTCGATTAAATTACATGTGCTTAAACCTAAAAGTATGTATGTACGTATGTATGGACTAAAATAGTTAACAAAGTTTTTGTTTGGCAATCAGTTACAGTTAGTCGAAACGAATTCAAAAACCATTACAACGGAAACAACAACAGGAAATTGAATAATAGGCTATACGAGTAATGTTTTATCTGGCTTTCAGTATTCGTTTTTTCGTTCGTTCGATTAGTAGAAATGCAACAATGTGTAAAGCGGCTTAAAAGGGACCGCCACAACCAATAGAATATCACACCAAAAATGGCAGAGTACAACAAATCCAACGGAGTGAGTAATCAGTGGAGTAATCAGTGGTGTAATCAGTGGAGTAGTGTGGAGTGTATAGTGTTCGTGAGGAGAAAACGTGAGGGACGCGGACCTAACTAGCTTGGTAGGATCCAGGACTCGGGGGTCCTGCCGTGAGGTACGTGCCTGTACAGTGTGCTCTCGCGGGTGACCGGGGCGTGGGCTTGGCTGGCTGGCCCTGACTGGGCCTGGGTACAACATTCATAAAGTTTATCTACCTCGTCGCTACCTAAGTTGTCGTTGTCGTTTTGCTAGCTAACAAAAGTAACCGTGTATATTACATGTATAAAATTACCAACAAATTCATAAATTATTGTTGTAATACGTTTAGAAAATAGTGTCCATATATCATATATCGTCTCTCTGCTGTCCTCACACTTAATCGCTAATGCGTTTTCGAAGAATTGACTACTATTAAATGGCAAAAGTGTGCCATAGTTTCTCTTTCCATTTTTTTCTTTTTTGGTTTTTGGTTTTTGTTTTTGTGTTTTTTTGTAGAGTTTTTATGTAATTACATACATTTCACATACACATGCAATACACAATAATCATTGTAATTGTAATTATGTTAAATGTAACTGGTAACATCATGCTAAATACATTAATCCTCCATTATAGACAGTGTCCCCTCCTCTCTCAGTATGCTAAAAATCCCCACGAACCTCGTCTCCCCAATCTTTCGCCGCCTTTCGTTACATTTATCAGAGATTTTTGACTTCTAGCAAATACATAATTTTTTAAAAATTATTTGGAGGGAATATTCATGATTTTTTTGTTTTTCTTTTTTCTTATTCTTTTTTTTTTCAAATATCGTTTACATTGATCGTTTCTTATCAAAGTGCGTGATGTTCAGAAAATATTTTCGCTTTTCCATAGCATCGCTTATGAGATTGTAAGTCTGGTAAAAACAATGTACGATGTGGAACGAAGGAGATATATGCATGTATATAAGTATATGTATGTAAGTGCCTTTTGTTATTAATATATATTATTAGGTACCAAAAAGTGTAAAGCAAAAAGTCAAAGTAATATCTGCG
>JAEIIH010033946.1:0-13579 GCA_018904745.1 Drosophila orosa | reverse complement strand
TTTCGTTTTCATGGGGGGGTTGTTGTTTATTTGTTTGATATTTCCCCCGAGCTTGAGAACTTGTTTTTTGGCCAACATAACCGGATATATTTGTGCAATTATTTTAATGGCCAAGACACCAACACCAACACAAACACACACACACAGAGTTGGGAAAACATTCCCTCGACAAGCCCTTTTTTTCTTTTGAAATTTACTTTTTCGTTTGTTTAACAACTTTTCCTTTTTTTCTCTCACTTTTGTTAATGGCAAATATATATATTTTTGGGTTTTTCTATTTCTATAATATTTCCCGTGCCGAGTTTTCCGAGTTTTCCGTGCGCCTTGGCCAGCAGTCGACTTGCAACTGAGCGAGTGGAGAACTCGAACAGCTGAAAAACTGCAAGGACTCTCAACCCCTTGATCCGATCCCAAAAAAAGAAAATAAAAACGATTCTTGCAGCCCCAGACGAACTCTGAACCGAAGGCGATTATGTAGGGGTACGGGGGCAAAGGGGTGAAGGGCTTTTCCCATTGATGGTGCCCCAAAAACTCAATGAATGCGCCAAGCCGGCTGCAGGCGACGCAAGGCGCATGTGTCCTGTAGTAAAACGACAGCCAGGATAATGAACTCTCTACCAAGTGCAGGTCGGGCTGCTTGGGCTATTTAATAAGAGGGGAAGATGAAGGGTGTAGGTTTTTAACTTAACTTAATTAATCTACTGATGATAATTTTTTAATTACAGTTTGGTTTGGTTAATAAAATTGTGGCATATTTCTCTGATTTTCAAAGTTGGCGCCAAATTAAAAACAAGAGTTTCCAACACATGTCAGCTCGTTAGCCAACACTGCAATTTTTAAACTATCCGATTTTGCCATGGCGCCAAAGAGGGTTTTACATGGCATTTTAAGCTCTTTTTCCGAAACTTTTCACCCAAGTCATAACTTTTTTGACGTCTTTAAACCCGAAGATAGGGAAATAAGAGTAAAACTTATTTTGTGCAGTTCCCGGGGGAGTGAAAATACGCTGACCTGCGGTCACTTCTTCAATGCGATTGGCTAGAGGGGGAGGACCATCGATTTTCAAAAACACCGATAGTTATCGATTAAAATCAATAACAAATGTTGGCTCTTAAAATAATTTATAAAAAATTAAATAAATGTAAATTACATAGTTTAATTATTTTATTTAGTAAAATAAGTATAGTTAATAAGTTTAGTAATTAAACATAAAGTCAAACAAACACATACCTTTAAAACTAATTTATTTATATTTAAAGCCAAATAATTTCAGCTTCTTTTCTCTCAATAGTCGCCTTAAGTCATCGATATTTGTCCACCTCTAGTTTTGTACGATAAAACAAACGGTCTGAGGTTTTGTTTTGATATTAATTTTATATGTCTTCCTTGGAATTTGTGTGATGCTCAGCGATAGCCTTGACCTTGACTCTGAGGAGGAATACAAGGAGTTTAAAGCAGTCCGTAACCTGCGCTGCAGCTTGCCCAGATGCCTGTACAGGACAAACAGAGCCCACAACCTGTGGCGTCACGAGGAACGTCACAAGCGCCCGGTGGTACCGAAGCGATTTGGCTGTCCCGTCTGCATCTACAGCACTGATAATATCACCAACCTGAGGCGGCATGTGGCCATCCGGCATCCCAAAGAGGCCGCTGTTGCGGAGGATCCGGATGAGCCGGAAATCCAGCTGCCGCCCGCGGCATCCCGCAGGATTCACTGCCAGGTGATGGGCTGTCGGTACGAAACGAATCGCGCCCATGACCTGAAGCGTCACATGGCAGTGCACAACAACGTGGAGAAGAGTCACAAGGAGTACAAGTGTACCCTATGCATGTACAGCTCGGACAGGAGGGCCAACCTCAAGCGGCACCTGGAGCTGCGACACTCTGGCATTGAGGAAACCATAAAGACGGCAGACGAACAGAAGGAGGAACTAGACTGCCTAGAAGAGCAACAGAGGCGGCAAGAGGAGGAGCAGCAGATGCTGGAAGAGCAGGAGCAGCAGATGCTGCAAGAGCAGGCGCAGCAAGATGAGATGTATAACGACTGGATAGAGAACCTAGAAGAGGTGGTGATCGAAGTTGAGGAGAAAGAAACAGTGCAGCTGGTTAAGGAGGAGGAGGACCCTCCCCTGATCACAATATCCCCATGCAAGCCACCGATACTCCAAGGAGACATAAGCGACAAGCAAGTGATTGTAAGTTAACACAGTAAATAATTATAGTGTCACAATTTTTGTAAATCTCGTTCCCCGCCAGGCTGTGAATGTAAATGGCCAGCTGCGTTGGTTCCAATCAATTGATCCGCCGCCTGGCGTATCCCTAAAACTGGAACTGGCCCTGAAGGAGCAGGAGCAGCAGGCTGCCTCGGCCCAGCAGCAAATGGACGAGCTGGACGATGAGCTGGCCTTGTCCCTGGCCCAGCAGGACCAAGAGGAGGAGCTGCTTGTGGAAATGCTAACCATAGATCAGCCGTCGGAACAGGATATAGCCTGGAGTTTTCACGAAAAGTTTGTAACTCCCAAGAAAGAATATAGACAAGAGAAGCTGGATCAATCAAAGGACTCCGATTACCCCAGCTGGTGGGACGATGGCGAATACACAAAAAGGCAGAAAAACCAAACGTTTCGGGATCACCCGAGAAAGCCCTCGAAGGCTGTTGTGCAACGCATATTGCGCGACATCTATGACATATACTACAAGCCCTTCAAGGAGGATCGCAAGCAGTTCGAGGTGTTCCAGATCAAGGACTCGTGGCTGTGCGCTACCCGGCTGACACGAACGCAAATAATTAAGGACATGTACTCGAAGCGGGGCACATGAGGTTAGAAAAGTCGATAAAGTCGTTAAGCTAAGTAATAAAAGGTATTTTATTAATTTTAAATGTAGGTTTTCATTCGTAAAAGGCAATTGAGTTCAATTTCATTCGTTTTCAGGCCTGACAAATGAAGAATAATTTACTGATACAATTGTAATCATGCATTTCGCCAGCATCTAGGGCGACGCAGTCCTCGTTGAATTTGTTGGGCTGATTCCTGCCCCACTTGATAAAGGGCGGCACTGTGCCGGTGGCCGAAGATGTGTACTCGAACTTGTTGGCCAGATTGTGGATGTCCAGCCAGAAGCCCACATCGGCCGGAGCATTAACCTTCGCCGCAACAGCCATCCGCTCCTCCTCGTTCTCTATGATTGCCAGCTGACCGCCCATTCTGCGACAAGTGTCCGAGGCACCATACCAATTCAACTTGATAGTCCTTTCAATGTAGAAAAACCTTTTGGCGATCTTTTGGAAATCCGGTGGAATGTATTTGGATTCTATGGAATTCTGAGCATTGGAGAGTTTTCCCTGAAGATATTTGAGCTGGGATTCAAGTGCTCTCTTTTGGTGTTCGAAATTCTCCTGAGGCTCAGCTAATTTTTCAATCAGTTTCTGCTGCCAGAGTGTCTGTTGGCTTTCCATTCTATTCAACTTTGCTTCCAAGTCTTGCGAAATGATCCTTTCCAACTTATTCAGTGTTTCTTTGCCGTTGGAAACTAGAATTTCTTGCTGACTTGCCATCCTGTTGAGCCTCGTCTCCATGTCTTCCGAAGGCATGGCCGCCCTTATGGTGTTCTCAAGACCCGCCTGCAGGCCTTCAATCCTGTCCAGCTTCGTCTGGGTTTCATTTAGACCCAGAGCATCCGAGATACTCCACTGGTTTTGATGTTTGGCAACGTGATCGAGCAATGGCTTTAGTACGGACAGACAGAAGGATCCGCACTGGTTTTTTGGATCCTCCAATAGACACACAGAGTCTTCTGGGGATCGTGCTACCACACACAATGTAATAATGGCGATTATAAGGAGACTTGCGGATTTAGACATATCTACGAGGTTATGACCAGCTAATGCTAATGATTCGATTGAACTGATCTGTATTATTCAATTAATTTCGACGAGACTTCAACAACATCGCTGATAAGAAAGTACAGCAAATTGCAGTCAAGCTTCAAATAATTAAATCGAAACGTAGAGTACTATCAGTCAGTATTTGTAAAAACAATATTAATAAATAGGTATTTAAAATTGTAAAGCATGGCATTAAAAGATAAACATAAAGATCGTATTTATAAAACAAAGAAAAAACGGTACATTATATTAATAAAATAGAATTCCTTAAAACATTTGAGATTTTGAAATTAGTACCGTTTTTTAAGTATACTAAAATGGAATTCAATTTGATGTACTTATGTTACTTTGCTTTGTTCCAAGAATAATAATGCATACTAATTTTAGCAATAAAAAAACAATTCGACCTAAATAATACGATGAGACAATTAATAGAGTATAAAAAAACGTTGTAAGACCTGAATTATGTAAATATTTTCTATAACATTTAAAATTTTTGTCAAACATTTTTTGCGATAATATTTTTTAAGACGGAAAAATATCGATATATTATTATATTTCCGACATCGCTAGTTGTATGGTATTTTGTATGGTTTTCGCCACAGCCACACTGCTGGCCAAGTAAATTTTTAGCAGCGTTGCAGTTTCTTTTTTGCATTTTAATTACTTTTCCTGACCGAAAAAGAAGACATGCACGCTGGTTAGTTGTGCGCGAAAACCCAGTGAAGTGGTCAATTAATTAAGTTGGCGTATTGAGAGCAGAGTTGGGAGTCCAGTGCAGACGTTGCAAAAAACAAAAAACGCAGCCGGAAAAGTGCGAAAACAGACGCCGCTGGTGAGTCGTAATTTATGTTTATTTTATGCCAAAATGCTAGGATATAAGTGAACATGTCTAGGATGACGCTGAATGCATTGATTGCCTTTTGTTTATTTAATGACTGGCTGGACCTTCTTCCTCTTCCACCTTACTCATTTTCCTTTTGTTTGACTTTTTGGCGCAATATCACTCGCCACGCCGGTGCGAACAAATCTCGGTGCTCTCTCTAGAGATGACAAAAATTTAAATAAACTCGGATCTTTCTTATATATTCCATTTACTTTAATATTTGTGTAAATATATATAGTTACTTTTAATTTATTTAAAGCATAGTCTTTATTTGTAATTAATTAAAATGAGAAAAATTGTTTCTTGTTTTTTTTTTATTTTTCCTGAACGAAATATCGCTTTCTGCGATAGTTGGTTGCCGGTTACTTGTCACTAACGCGTTTTGTCGCGTGCCACGCGGCGTGGCAACCCTGTTGCTTGGCTCTTAAAAAACAAATTCCGAGAAACGAGAATCAAATTTTGGATCTAAGTTTTAGCATTTAATTGTGTGTGAATCTAAATAATAAAAGGTGAGTTTCATGCCCTTGCGATCAGCTAACGCAAGCTGCGTTCAAGTGAGGTTAGGGCGAGCGGTGCTGAAAAAAAATTAAACAAATTCTTTTCGTACAAGAACAATCATGGCCTGGGTTCCGAACTCCCGATTTGAGGATGATCTGGTGGATATGGAACCGGGCTTCAATCTAATCCATGGCCAGGTGGACTACGAGGAGCGGCGAAGAAAGGAGTTCATTCCGCGGCCCAAGAACACCTACGAGTACCTGTCGGCGCGCCAGAAGCGGAACGCACAGCTGGACGGCATGCGAGGCAGCGGACCCCCAGAGGGAGAAATGGCCCGGGAAATCCGCCACAGCCTGGAGATGATGGAGCGAATCCAGCGAATAGCGGGCACCAAGCCCCTGGGCGAGCATGCAACCATGGCGGACTGGGAGGACACCAGCACCGTTGAGCTGGAGGCGGTGGCCATGATGCGCCACTTTGGCATGATGTCCATGGCCGGGGACTTGTTGCCAACTGAATCCCTCCATGAGGAGGAGCCCGCTGCCAGCCAAACGGTGCAAGAAGCAGTGCTGGTCTCCCGCAACGGTCGCCGAACCTTTCCACTTATTACGGATCCCAACTATTTTATACCCCGTAAGACGCGCAGAGCAAAGAACACATCCTTTGACGGCAGCGAAACTACAGCTTCTTATTACACAGCAGAAAGTGGGACTAGCTGCATTAGCATGTATGGATCAGCTAAATCTAATCTAGACAACAGCAGCAGCAGTGTAGAAGTTCCCAAAAAGCCGGAAAAGTACATTGAGATACCATACCAACTCCTAGTGGAGGAGGAGGAGGAGGAGCTGCCAGCAGTCCTGGCAAAGTCAAAGGGGAAAAGAAAGGGGCGGCGGCCAAATCAAAAGCAACGACTGGCTCAAATGTCCCACAAAAAAGAGCAATATCAGCTTTAAATGCCAGTATTAATTTACTAACAAAATAAAAGTATTGAAAGCCAAATTAAACAAACCAAAAGAGCAAAAAAAAAAGAAAAAATACACTAACAAAACGAAGGAACAGAATGAAACCAGGAAAAAACCTGAAAAAGAACTGAAACCAGACAATAATATAATGTGATCATAGATATCATTCAAAAGGGGTTCTACATATGTAAATCCCATAAACTCAGAGGCCATGAATCTAAATTAGTTATGAAGCCAAAACGAAAAGCAAATCAAATGAATTGCAAATAGAATTAAGTTAAAGTGTAATTAGAAATTTAGTTAAGTTTCTTAAAAAACCGGTCAATTGAGGATACTTCAAGCAAATGTTAAGAACAAGTTAAGCACTCAAAACATTATTGAAGTATTTTATATTTTTTGTACAAGTTTTTATTTGAGAAAAGTTTATAACACCTTCCATTACCAGAATGCCTTTAATAACTTATTCCCTACACCAGCGGAGGGCACGAGATCTAACGGTTTGAGCAGCAGCTCGGCCAACTGCCTCCGAAAAAAGATAACGGTTTGAGCAGCGTGAGCAAATGGAGCCACGGCGTGCCCTTCGCTGCCCTACACTATTGTTAAAGTTACTACACTACAGTAACAAAGTACAATATTATTAAACTTTTATTAAATTCATAAAGAAAACAAACTATTAAATTAAATGAATGCTTAAAAGTAAATCACTTTTGTTTTGTTTTTCTTTTAACTCTATTAGATCCTATTAAACCCTCGTAAAATGTTCTTAACTTCCATTCAATTTCCCTAATTGAATCAGTGGATGAAGCGAACATTTCGCAAACTTATCAAAAATAATGGAGTGAGCAGTAATTCCTTAATCAATAATACACCCCAAAGCCCTGCTGTTATTGTCCTTGTGTGTGGAACTATTATTAATTTGGCGAAACCGACGCGCCAATCAATTAAGCCTAATAATCTGTCCTACGACTCGGGAGGAATACACTAAGAAATTTGCTCACAGCACGAAATAAACTCTCGAGGATTCGGAGGAGGAGTGAATGTGAGGTGGAGTTGGAACAGTCGAACTTCTATAACCACAAACTATAGAAGAAACCCTATATTTCGTTTTATTAATTTGATTAATCAACCCAAGTCATTAAGAAGCTAATTTAATATGGGAATTAAGGCCCTAAGATGAGTTATTTTTCATCTGTGACAAAGAATTGAATACAAAATTGTTAAATATAAAGAATTTATATTTATTTTTACAGAGCTTTTTGAAAATTTGCTTTAGGAAAGCATTACTGTATTTGGGTGGTGGGAGTTGTTCTTCCTCGTTTTGTCCGTCTCCTTTTCGCCGCGGCTGTTGCTCTCTCATCTCGTTTTTGCAGCAGCTTCTTTTCTCGCCCCGAGAGTGTGAACACACGCACACAAGATACCTTACCATGCGCCAAGAACTGCAAGTTTTCAGTTTCCGTGGCAACCGCGTGCGTCTTTTGTTTCTTTCGTCTTCTTTTTACGGTTTGCTTTATTCCTTTTCTTATTTTTGCGGGGTTGTCAAGCCAAAGTTGTTGGTGAAATTGATGCTGTAGTTGTTGTTTTATGCACAAGTCCGCTGCTATTGCCGAGTCGTTTTTGTTGTTGTTGTTGTTACGCAGTTGTACATAACACGCACACGGACACACATGAATAAATATTGATGTAGTAGGCAGTCCAGTCAGCGAAAGGAAAAGAAGACGGCAGAAAAGGGGGAAAGGAAGGAGATGGGCAGACTCTATATGTTATGTACATATGTATATATTTGTCGTCTATATGTAAAAGAGTCTGAAGTCTCAGTTTTACGCGATGAGCGAAAGGCGAGGCAAAATCAAAAATAAAGGAGTTCGACAAATGGCGCAAGCTATTAAAATAAATATGTGCAAGCTCTCTTTTGGGGTGGACCAAAGAGTAAAATTAGTGATTTACATTCAAGAAGCCCCAACTGTGGAGTTATTATATTTTGCAATGTTTGGCACTGAATCGGACAAGGTCCACCCCAATTCCTACGCACACGAGCTCCGGCGAGAGTTTCTGACGCGACGTCAACTGAAGCTGACGCTCAAGCTGCCGAAAGGTGGGCAGAGGTAGGAAAGGAGAGGGGGAGAGCTCAAAGGAGCAACAGCCCTCGCCGGCAGCCGGCTTTCTGCCTCTGCTCAGTCGCTGCCGCAGTCACCATGGGCAGAGTTGACATCGCATAGTGGGCATGCGGTTCGAAAAATGTAGCTTAATTTAAAATAACTCACGGAACGAAAAAGTACCAAAAACCATTCGTCGAAGAATTCGGCAACCTTTCAGAATTGCCCCACTGTGCATTGCTGAACTTGAGCTAACATGCCAGATGCTGCAAGACAGAGGAGGAGAGAGGGCATCCCTATCTATCCCTCTACTTGTTTTTGGCGCGCGCAAGCGTAAGCTCTCTGCCGCTCTCCGGCTCTCCAGGTCTCTGGAAGTTTCAGTCTCTTAAGGCTTTCGCTGCGAACTGGCGGACTGGCGGGCAGTTTGAAATCAACTCTCAAACAGGACGAACCGCCGGCGAACAGGATAATGGAGAATAACTGAAAGAAAACACAAAGCCGCTTCGTTATAGTAAATTAATAGTAGTACAACCACTACTACTACACTTGTAGAGGCAATTTTTAAACGAATCGAACGGCAGCCGGAGAGGGGGACAGCGGGATGGCGGACTGGACTGCAAGGACCACGAGGCTGCGGCGGCTTCAACAAAATTTGGGATACAGACAAAACGCGGCTCGCAGGATACCGGATACGTCCCTGCCTGTCTGTGTGTGCTTGCGCGCGTGTGTGTGTCACATCCATTCAGGAGGCTAAAAAGAAAAGAGATGGCAGACATTGCTCAGTGGTGACTTTCTCGGTAAAATCCAAATATCCAAGGAAAACGGTTCGGTTATTTTTCGGTTTCTCCGTTTTTTCGGTATCGGGGTAGTTCCTAAAGCTCCAAGAAGAAGAAAAAGACAAGATGATGAACCCGAAGAAGAAGAACCAGCAAGGGAAGCCGTCAAAGAAACATCTTCGCTTCTATTGTGCACTCTATTTCTCGAAATCGCCAACAAAAAATTATGGAGAATCATAGAAAAAGTAAGCAAGTCAGTATATTCCTTTGAATTTCATAATTAAATAAGAATTTGGTCAACAAAAAGTTTATCAGAAGACTCAACGATAGAGTAAACCTTTGAAAGTGGTTGGTATCTCCAAAAGTTAACTTTCTTAGTTATAAAACTTCGGTGTTTGCTGTTTTTTAATAACTACAATCTGTGTTTTATATTTTCAAAATAATACTACCTACTATTGATTAATACGACTATTAAATTAAGCTTTAAATTGACTATTAACTGTGTTCTGTAATAAAATCCGAGTTCCGATCATTTTAAACAACAGCAAAATATTTTTAAAAGTCCTTCTAAAAAAAATACATTTTGTGCTAAACTCAAGTTTAAGCTTTTCAATTAATTTGTATATAATTGTCCGTGAAAAAAAAACTTTTACGACCATTTACAGCCTTTCTTTCTTGATAACAAACTCTCATCATTTATTACTAAATAATATTAATAGCTAATAAATTGTTTCATAATTATAAACCTTCAAAGAATCACTATAGGTGACTAACAATAGCCTAAATTATTATTATAACTTATTACGACATAAAAGTTAACAAATTTAAAACTATTTGTATAATGTATTCAAAGTTAGTTAAAGAATTGTTTAAGACTGTTGAAGGGGAGCTACAAAAAAGGTTTTGTTTAGTTCGAGGTCTTTATCCGATATTTACATATATTCATGGAAAGTGTTTATATTATTTGCAGATTTTACAAATTTAAAATTACTAATAATGTTAAGCTTTTAACACCACAACTAATTGCACATGCAGCATTTAATTTTGTGTTTTTCAAACTTTTTAGCTGCGGTCTTTTTCTTTTCTCTCATTTTGTTTTTTTGTGCAACGCCCGCGAAATAAAAAGGAAAACTCGAGGTTACAAGCGGCGCAAGGGGGAACAGCAAGCAGATAAAAAATAAAAAGTACAAGGAAAAAAACTTGCAGCGCTGGTCTGGCCACTTGTCCTGTCCGTCGTGTCTGCCGGCCGGCCCCGTCCTTTTTCTCTCTCTGTACGCGCGGTTGTGTGTGGTGTGTGGAGTATCTGTGTGTCTTTTTTTTTATGGCCATGCAATATCTTTCTCATTGCTGGCTTTCCTGTTCGCAGCCTCCTTGCGCGCGGCTTCATCTCGTGCTTCATGTACGGGGAGCATAAAATAAGATGGGAAAAAAGCGAATGTTCAAATTGAAATACTTTACAAAACTCGTATTTGCTTAGCCTTATCGGCCTCGCACAGATACAGGCGGCGCGCACACATAGAGACAGACCAACACACACCTCGGTCCTGGCAACGAAGTTTTTTTTTACTTCCCCGCTGTTGCCAAGAGCCGCCCGGGTTACCCCCAAGTCTGGTCTCACGTCTGAGGTTCGGCGCGGGTCTGTAACTGGTAAATAAAATGCAAAATGCTAAACAAGAAAGGAAAAAAAAGTAATGGAAGACACAGACCCCTAGCCTGGCCTGGCCTGGCATCTACATAATCCCCAAGCGATCAATAAAGCAGAGCGACCAGCTTCACTTCTGCAATTAGTGGGCTATATCATTCATCACAAACGAGAGACAGATCATAAGGCTCCTATAATGATGCTTGGGAGTGTGCCGCATCTTTCTAGGGCTGTTTCACAATTATGGTTAAGTAGATAAGCATTATCAGATTATATATTAAGGAAATATTATTTACAGCAATGTTGTAAGTTTTTAAAGCTTTAAAATTCGATATTTGAGGTGTTTTGCAAATAATGCAATAACTTACATTCTACTTTCTAAAAAGTGAAGTAAGTTCAATTAAAATTAGTAAAATATCCATTAAGTTCTTTAATCAGAATAAAGTAAACTTAGTAATGGTTTATTTTCAAAGAATAGATGATTAGCTAACCAGAAAAATACTTAAAATCAAGGAAGATCATCTTTAATATCTTTCCCTTCAATTTCATTTTTCCATCGTAATTCTTATTTTTCCCCCATTGTCTCGTGCCCGTCTGTCAAATCATAAAAGAATATTCATAAATTTGTTTACTGCAATCCACTTCCTCTAATCTTTGCTGGAAATTGCTGAGCTCAGCTTACTGGCAGAGTAAATCCAATGCCCTGCGTTAGAAATCGCAACTAATGGGCTCGGGTTAGCCATTAGCCAACGTCGTTACAGGGCTTTCTGGCTTTAGCCAATAAAGCCAGCTTGCTGACCATGGCCTGGACTTGAAACGTTGATATTCTGACTTACACTCTTCCACTGGACTTGAACTCCGTACTCCTCCAGACTGGATGTGACTTGCGCCACAATGTCATTAATTTTGCTCGTTGCCGGTTTACTGTCTGCTCCTTTGCCCACTCAGACGGCAACTAGTTTTTTTTACCCTTCGACGCTTCTCTTCTTTAGAAAAGCCACTTGTCCAGGATTACAGTCAGAAAATTCCTAGAGAAGGTTTAATGCTAAAAATAACTGTTCAAGTTAAGATCACAATTTAATTACTTGTAAAGTAGCGAAGCTGAACCTTGTTTATGAAGTAAAAGTGGAAAGAATTAAGATAAGTGACAGCATTCTTGAATTTACATTTGGGTTAGTAGATAAATACTTCATATTCTATGACATTTTAACAGTTTAAGAAGTCTATAACAATTTTTTCCAGTATAGAAGTAGTTAGAGGAGACTCTCATCTCCTTCATTTCTGCGCGCAATACAATTTCCCTTTTTTTTTTTTAGTTTTTTTCCCCAACTTGACTCGCTTTTTAGCCCTTGCCACCATGCCATGAATGTGTTACTGTGTTGGTGAGCCAACAAAGACACGCTCCAATCTCCACTGTACAGTGTGCACTCTTACATCACCCCACCATATCCACCCAACAACCCCAACCTCGAGTCCCATAGCTTTTTAGTCTGCACAATGTGTGTGCGCTTCGTTTGAGTCTTTAATTTTATTTGATTTTAACTCTGTAACTTGTTTGTTTAGGATTCTGTTGCTGGGTGTTTTTCGGGTCCTTTGCAACTGTCTGTGACTCACACGCCCCTGTACGGGCTTTTCTGTTTTTCCTGTTCCTGTGAACTTCATTTCCCCAGAATTGTTTAGTCATAGGAAGTTTGCCCAGATTCCATTACAGAAAGCTAATCAAAAGTGTGTTCCTAGGGCATGACATTTATCTGATCGGAGCAGGCAACTCTGATAACGAAAAAAAAAATGGGAAATCTCTTCCGATTTACTTTTGTTTTGTCCTAGCAAAGAGTTGCCTGATAAAAAAGGGTGCCTCGAAAAGTATTACAAAAGCCAAGACGAATTTGTATGGTTCTTGGCTGAAACATTTTCATCATTTATAAAGCAATGCCTTGACAGGTGACAATTTTTCAATGATTTGGGTTCAAGTTTCAGGGGAGTTGCTTAAATTTGAGGGTCTCGTTATGTTTACATTATCTTTTTAAAGATCTTTAAGGCTAAGGCTTCTTTACGAGTCTCCTTCAGGGATTTTCCAAACTTTAAGATCAAGTAAAATGTCTGAAAACTTAGTTGTACTTAAAGTATTTCCTTTAGATTTCCTCTGGCAAACTTCAACTCAGAAATGCTCTTGAAACTAATTTGGCCATCCGCTTTCCTTATAAGCTTGAATTTGGTCCATAACATACTTTTCCAACTTTGATATCTCTGGCAGAACTTTTTTCCGATGCCCGGCTGCTGCTGCTGCTGCTTCTGTCGCTGTGGAAAGTTTTGCGAAAACTTGTCAAAGTTTTTAGTGGAGTTTCATTACTCATCCGGTATCATCTGTCCTCCGTTTCCCGTTCCCGTTTCCGTCCCATTTTGAGGTTTCTCCCTTTAGGCTGTCGACACCGTGCTTTGACACATCCCCATTTCCCACTTTTCCGGCCTCCTGCCACCATTTTTCTCACTTTTCAGTGGAAGCTTAACCTGTGCAACACATGTTATCCTGTCTCCCACATCTCTGCCTAGCTTACCCTTCATATTCTGTCACAAGGAAACAAAAAGGGTTTGTGAATAATTTATCAGAGACGTTTAATAATGTTCTCAAACAAATTAACTAATCTTTGGGTCTGCGGAAAGGTGTGTTTTGGGAAGAAAATTGTTTATCAAATAAAGAATAGATTTTTAGGTTTTAACCCTCTTTCGAAATGAAAGAATTTCAATAAGTATATTTTATGTTTCAATTGAACAGGTATGTTTGAAATTCTATTCATTTCGACAGACTAATATGCTTATTTTATTTAAAAGAAATTTA
>JAEIIH010033936.1:0-10782 GCA_018904745.1 Drosophila orosa | reverse complement strand
AATTGTAAGAACTTTGCTCTGGCACACATCTACGATTTTCAAGAGCATTTAAACGAGCTGACAAGAAAACGCTTTTAGGTGCTGGTAAACATGTAAGGAATAAATGAATACTGTTCATGTTAAATGCGTTTTCAATGCAATCAGCCAGATTGAGCCTTGATTACATGGATAAGACGCATCCCCTTGATTTGGCAAACTAACAAATTGTCTTCACATGAGGCTGTAATTCAATGTGACACAGAGTGCATTTGCCTATTTTTAACCATTAGTTTATTTAACAAAACTGTTTACAATGTAAACAATTCAGAGTTATCCATAAACTCAAATCATAAAGATCATTTATAGTCAGCTATATGGTATTCTGCCATGAAAAGGAATCAGAAACACTTGCAACTGACCTTTGCTCTGGCACACATCTACGATTTTCAAGAGCATTTAAACGAGCTGGCAAGAAAACGCTTTTAGGTGCTACAAAATAATTTTACAAAGGAAGATTTAACGCTGTATTGTGCTTACCTTGTGCAATCTAGTTATCAGAGTCTCGTTGTACTCCATGTTGCCCTCAATCATGCCCGTCATTGGATTGGAGAACCACTCCTTGAACTCGCGATGCGATGAAAAGACATAAGGCATGAGGAAGTGCATCAGTGACCACAGCTCCATCAGATCATTCTGCAGCGGTGTTCCCGTCAAGAGGAGACGTCTATAAAAAGGAAAAGAGAACAACAATTCTTGGTAAATCCACTCTCTTTATAAGTTTTTCTGGTTTAGTGTTTCGAAACAAGGCCACAAGCATTCTAGGGTGGGATTAGCGTGCTCTGGTTTAGTATGCGGCATTATAGCGGATTTAATTTTAGCACCCAAGCGTAGTCGCCATGCTAGTTTAGCAATCGCATGGTTACTGATTTTTGGTGCTGGCAAAGTTATTACATTTACATTTTAGTCACAAAAAAACACTCACCTCTCGGTGGAAAAGTTGAGCAACAGTTGCCAGCGTTGCGACTTGAAGTTCTTAATGTTTTGCGCCTCATCCAAGATCAGGTACTTCCACTTTTTGCGGCGGAAACTCTGCTGATCCTGCACCACCAGCTTGTAGGAGGTGATGCAGACATGGAAGGCATTTGGCTTGGTCCAGCCGACACGCTTCAGCTTCCGCTCCTTTTGCGAGCCGTAGTACGTGAGTATTTTGAAGCCGGGACACCACTTCTTGAACTCCATCTCCCAGTTGAGCATCACAGACGAGGGCACCACAATGAGATGCGGTCCCCAGTTGCCCCGGGCGCAGGCGAGGTGAGCCAGCAGGGCGATAGTTTGGATGGTCTTGCCCAGACCCATCTCGTCGGCCAGAATGCCGTTCAGCTTGCGCTCGTTCATCGTCACCAGCCAGTCGAGTCCAATGTGCTGGTACTCACGCAGCGTGTGCTTCAGCAGGAAAGGCACTGGCGTCACCACATTTGTGGTTAACAGAGTGTTTCCCTTGGGCTGCAAACTCTCAGCCAAAGCGGCGGCATCGTTGAGCATGTCGTCCTTGTTAGCGCCTCCCGGGGCCGCGGTAGTAGTACCACTTCCTCCTGCAACCGCATCCGTCATCAGACTCTTAAGGCCATCCTCCTGATCCTCTGGCTCCTCAGCTTCAGTGTCAGTCAAGATTGTGGAAAGATCTTCATCGTCGGAAGCATCGACGCCGCTCTCATCGGACGAATCTTCAACGGCTGTGGAATCATCATCCGAATCAAGCTCCACTTTCCGACGCTTGGCGCTGGGCGGCTGATCACTGATCCGCCCTGACTTGTACTTTGCCAGCAGCTGTTCCACCGACAAATCATTGTCAGCCTCCAGCTCATCAATCTCCTTTTTGTGATCGATCTCCTGCTCGGCCTCTTCCTGCTTGCTGATGGTGTTTTCATCGTCATCGCTGGCCTCTTTGGCCTCAAACTCACTGTCGTCGCTGTCCTCGGCTTCGGCTTCGGTTTTTATCGCCGAACTCTGTTTTTCCTCCTCCTTCATGAGCTTATCACGATTCTCCAGATAACCAGGCGGCAAGTCATTGAGAAAGTCATCGAAATCCATTTCGGATTCCTTGGCCAAGGCCTTCACCTCCTCCTTGACATCGGCAGCCTCTTCCTCGGCCTTGGCAATGGTCTCCTCATCGTCTTCGGAGCCAGATTCTGGCCGGAATTCGTCTGTAAAAGAGAGATATTCGAATTAGAAGCTGCATTCTAGCTACGAATTAAAGGTTTTCCAGAGGTAAATGCATCAGGCAAATGCCTCGCAAATGCGACCATCCCAAGGTAACATCGAAGTGTTCAAAAATAGCCCACAACAACGTTTCAGTTTTGTAAATTATCATCAAGTGCAACTAGTTAAAGAATATTAGTAAATATTAACTATAATTACCATCAGATTCCCGCTTGGGCGATGTCAGGCGGCTGGAATTGAGACTGGGCGTATCCGCCACACTCTTGTTCATGCCCTCGGCCAACTGTTGCGAGAACTTCTCCGTTTGATCGACAATAAAGCTGAGATGCTGGTCCAGCGCCTGCTTGCGCTTCTCCTCGATCTTTGTCTGGTGCTTGTACTCCACCAGTTTCTCAACATTCGACCAGAAGCTCTTCACCTCGCGCGCTATGAAGGAGGCCACTCGCTTAAGCTGTAACTCCTGGGCCTTTTCTGCTCGCTGGGCGGCCGTGGCCTTGTCCTGGAAATACTTTTGCACCATTTTGGCACACTTCTTGGCCGCATTCTTTTTCCATTTACGCTCCTGCGCAAAGTCCGCCGCCAGCCAGACCATCTCCTCGAGCAGATAGTCCCAATGGGCCTTGGGGCGGATGGGCTCCTGCAGCTTGGGCAGGCGCCGCTCAGTCCATAATCCCTCTCGCTGTAGTTCCGATATGCGCTGCATCACATACACCTCCTGTTTGGCTTTGAATGAAAACTCCTGGGCAGCGCTGTTTGGTGTACCGGAGCCAGGTGCCAATGCGGGACTAAGCAGGCTACCCGATGTTGGTGTCCCGGGCGTGAGAGCTCCGCTTCCACCCAAAGCTGCGGCTGTTGCTGGGCCATTGCCCGTGTAGAGCGGCGTGGGAGTGCCTGCTCCTCCTCCTCCTCCTCCGGATGCCGTAGATCCACCGCTAGAGGCATTATTTTGTCCCTGATTCCGACGCAGCGTTGCCGTCGAGCCCACAGATGTACTGCAGGGCAACAGCGGTGTGCCACCTTGGAAAAGAAGGCAAGAGACAATAGTTTGATTATTTAGGCTACAGAAACGAACATCTGCGGTAGAAGATCAACTCTTGGCATGCTGGAAAGTGCATCAAGTGTACAAAATAGAGAAAGAGAGAGAGATCTACCAGGAAAGCAATTATAATAATGATGTATGAATGGAATTAAACATGAGAATCGGTTAAGAATCTGTTGCTAAAACAAAACAGATGAGAATCGGTTGCGAATCATTTGCTAAAAACAAAAGAGAGATGAGAATCGGTTGCGAATTAATTGCTAAAACCAAAGAGAGGGGTTCTTCATGCAAACTTATGCCTAGTGTGGAGCCCGAATTCAATGCAGCAGCAACCCAGAACGCTGCCACATGGATAAGCGAAGCACCAATAGCCTCTTTTCTCTGGCAAGCTTACAAATTGTTATCACATGGGGGCTGTAGATCAATGTGACACAGAGTGCGCTTGCCTTGGGACACCAGGGAGCTTTGTTTAAACTATAAACATTGTAAGACATCTATGGAATCTCTTGTTGTCAGCTATATGGATGTCTGCCACTGATGAAGGCCGAATCACTTGCAACTGAGCTTTGCTCTGGCACACATCTACGATTTTCAAGAGCATTTATCAAAGAGCTGACAAGAAAACGCTTTTAGGTGCGGAATTTACACAATAGACTAGAGCTAAGATGATATGTGGACAGGATGATGATAAAGGTAGCCCCCCAGGGTAAAGGCAAAGACATTCGAATTTATTAAGATGCATAACGCCATACACATGTTTACACACACATACGCAATTGCTTGTTCATGTGTTTACTCATACAAGAGAGCGCATTCTATTTTTAAATTTTTACGCTCTCAACATTGGGAGAGCGGAGAGAGAGCAAAACGAATGTATGGCCGTTACCCATCTTATTAAATTCGAATGTCTTTGGTAAAGGTACATCCGCCTGATGAGTGTTTCAAGATTAAAGCCTTCTCTCTAATACCAACTTAACTTTTGCTAACTTGCTTACAAAATCAACGCAATCAATCAAACAATACATTTATCAATTATTCATCGATTCAGAAATGAAATCAAAAAGAGTTGTAAGCAGCAGATTTACCAATATCAATCAATCAATCAAAACTAAGGGCAATATTATTATGAAAACACCAATTCTATTCAATTTACTAAATGAAAACAAAGAAGGAGAGAATTAAGTCAATTTAAAGGCACATCAATGCACTACTTTGCTTGGCAAATCATAAAATATATATATGCTTCAATATGGTAAAACACACAAACTTGCTTTGAATATTTAAAGAAAAATTGTAATTAAAAAGTAGTAATTTTAAAGTAATTTTTAGGTAATTTTAAGTAATTTTGAGTAATTTTTTGTCATGTTTTTCATGTTGTTTGTTGCGAACGATAAGCACCTGGCACCAAAGGTACAGAAGGATTTCCTACGGCAGCAGGAGGAGCGGGTATTTGACCAAAGACCATACCGTGACGACCTCCTAAAGGTCTACCGGGTATGTGACCTATATTAATATAACGATAACGGATATACAATTATGGTGAGTTTTGAGAGTGAGATGTGTGCGTTATAAGGAAGAGGATGTATGTAAAGGCAGCAATAAAATGTGGAAATTGGTTAAGTAAAAACAAATTTTGGTTAAACATAAATAGCAAAACAACCAAAGAAGTATTATTAGTGGTTATGTGTGTGGAATTTTGTAGAGTTCAGTAGTTAAACTTTTGCTTTGTTATTAGTAAAATAAACATTACGTTGGCAACTTTTGATTTCAAGTGCAGGACGTGTTTCTTCTCGGCTTTAAAAGAGTTTTGTTTATAGTTTATGCCTTGATTTTACAATTTCAATTTGGACAAACATAATAACAACGAAAAATACATTTTATTTTTGTTCCAAACAAACACAAGAACACAAAATGAAAGAGGGAGCTGAGCGGAGCAGAGAGAGAGAGATCAGTAATGCCTTGGTGAAAACGTTGAATTTACCTTGCTGCGTTAGCTGGACAACGGCGGCGGGTAGCTTCGTTGAAATGGCCACAGGAGTGGCCCCAACGGCTGGAATTTTAATCTCCGCTTCTGGTGGCAGGACATTACCACTTGCCTCGACGGGATTACCACCAGCTGTGCTGGTTCCAGCACTTGGGACTGCTGTGCTGCTATTTGCGTTGCTTACTGTGGCGGCGGGAGACTGTGAGGAGGCTGTGTTGCTGCCAATTTTGCTTGGCACTTGAGATTGCGTATTCTGTGGGATAAATAAGACAAAACCTGGCATTAGTTTGAGCTTGATAAACACTTAATTAACTATTTAAGCTTTAATTCATTCAGACAAATGCCTCGCAACTGCGAACATCCCTTTTAATACGCCAGAACCAATCAAAAATAGTTTGGTAACGGCACTCAGTTGATATTTATCATCACCATGAAAGAATAAATGAAATAAATCAAAGATTCGTACCGTTTTTAGAGTGCTTGTGGTAGTGCTTCCATCCAATGTGGTGGCCTCCACAGAGACTTGACTTTTTGTGGTTTGATTTTGGGCTGCAGCCGCTGCTGCTGCTGCTGCTGCTGCCGATGTGCTTGGCTTATCCTCGTGTACCAGCTGATCTATACGATTCGCATTGCTGTAGCTGATGAACTGCGGGGTTGGTGTCTTCTTGCGCCACGCAGGGTAGTCCATCATACTGCCGCCGTTTTGTAGATAAAAGTATTCCGACACATTTTCAAGATGCCTGTTAAGAAAGGGTAATAATATGAGCCACTGCGTGCGGGATATGTGTTAGAATACCTACCTTTCCTTAAGATTACGCAAAATCTGTAACTTCTGCTGCAGTATGCGCTTCTTGAGCGCATTCAGGTCCTGCAGGGCCGTGGATGTTAACCCGCCGACCTCGCTGCTGGCAGCAACCGATGCCGGCAACAAAGAGCCAACAATATTGCTGCTGCTGGCGCTACCAACGATGCTTGTCTCGTTATCCAAACGCTGACGCTTGGCCTGCGGCGGCGATACAGAGGATGATTCTATGTTGGAACTTGTGGACTGTGCTGCTGCTGGCGTGGCTGCCGTTGCCTCTGTCGTTTGCTGTTGTGGCGGCGGCAAGGGCGACAGCGGCACAGGCAGCTGCGCACTGGGCAGCTGCTTCTGTTGCTGCTGCTGCTGTTGCTGTTGCTGCTTGCTACTGCTGGCTACTCCCTTTCCTTGGAGCGGTTGATGATGATGATGGTGATGGCGCAAAGCCACCGGCAAAGCTGCTGCTGCTGCTGCTCTGCTGCCGCTGGGAGCTGCGCCTGCTGCTGCTGCTCCAGCTCCGGCTGTGCTAGCTGTTGTTGTTGTTGTGGTTGTTTTTATTGTGTTTGTTGGGTTTGTTGCAACTGATTTTTCCGTAGAGTGAGAAGTTACGCGGTCTGACACAGCAGGAGGGGCCGGGCGGAGCCCTTCATGCCCCCCTCCTGCTGAATTACCTTCATTCATGTTTGAGACATCTGAAATAGAGGGGAAGGGGAAAGTAGGGGGTGGTGTGAGTTCCCACTATTATTTTGAATTGATAGCCGCCGCTTGGCGGGAAAATTAAAAAGTAGCCGGCGGGCGGAGCACATGTTTTGCTGCTGCAGCCCTGGTCAGACTTTAGATCACACACACACACACGAAACTGATTAAATTCCCACCATTAACGCTGCGTAATAAAACGGATAACGGATAAAAGGAAAAACGCACAATATAAAGCAAAAGTCAACTGTGAATAAAGCGCTTATCACACACAATTTTTCCTTAAAATGCAACCCTGCGGCACTTCAAGTTTTAAACCTCCTACTTGCAAAAACCTAAAAACACATGCAAGCAAGCAGATATTTTACATGGAAGAAAATTATTTTTCTTCCATAAAATTTTCCATTGTGCGCTGGTTTTTTCAAATTTTCACCAGATTTCAACGCTCAAAATAAGCACTTTAGACACACACACAGCCGGTATGGGCAATCCCACTGGTTAGAAAGAGACAACCAGAGGTAGCGCGACTATGGCGGCGTCGCTTTGTAGTGTTGGTGTGCGCGTCGATTCTTTCCGCGGGGCGGACATTTTTTTTTTCGCAAAAATTACCTCAGACGGGGAGAATTTTAATCACAAAATATCCACATCTCTACGAGGCATCCGAGCATAAAAGTGGTGCGTACGCGTTGCAAAAATTGTGCCGCACTCGATAATCTATAATTTGCACCGGATTTCCTGCACATTTACTAGATTTTCTTTTGGGCAGAAAGTGCGGAGACGGGCCGCACGTCTGCTCGTTTTCAAACAACAACAAATAGTGTGACCGCTTCTCGGTTGGTAAAACAAACCAAGAAATTGGGAAAGCATATTATCGATATATGTCAGATATCGATATACTAACGTAATCAAGACGTAATCTGTTAATGTGATGTCAGCGCTGTTACGTTTCCGCATAAATAATTTCAACTATTTTCGCCTACTATAGTTATTTTTTGTATAATTTAACTCTCGACGAAACTTTAGCTATGTGTATATAAATGTGCAGTAGATAATTTCAGCGTTTTGTTCCAAACTCGAGCCTGTCTAGTCCGTTGGGTTTTGGATGACAATCAGGATAAAGTCCTTGTCGGGAGCCACCATGATCTCGTGCTTCTTGGAACGGACCCGCAGGAATGTCATGTCGTTCGAGGGATCCAGATCCCTCACCACGCTCCGGGCCTTGTCTGCCAGCTGACTCATTAGTCCAGCGTACTGGACGGTGGTCGTGTTGTCCAGCGTTGACTTGACCGGAATTCCTAATTGGGAATAATGACAAGGCGGTGTTAGATGGTTGGTTACCAAGCGTTGCACAAAAAAAACGGTAAAGTAACAACACCCCCACACCCACCTTCATTGTTGACGACAATTGTGCCCACAACTCCTTTGTGGCTCTGGATGCGTTTCAGTGTTTCCTCAACCTCTTGCGACTGAAAGTGTAAAAGTACTTACTTAGTTGATGTTCTTACCTATTAAAACATTCACTTACCATGTTTATCTAAAATTTTGTCAAAACTTTGGCCAAAACCACTGTTTTCTTATGAGAAAAAAAGTTTGTTATTATGGCAGTGTGACCACTACCTGGCCACTAAAAAATACCTAGCTGGTTAGAAATAATAAAATATACCATTGATATTTAAAAATACTAATAAATTGTTTTTATTTTTAATAAATTGTTCAAACCATAATTTATTATTAGTATTATTTTTAGACTTATACATAGTGAATTAATTATAATTGCCCAGAAACAGCAACAGCGAGTTTCCTCATTACGGCATCTAGGATCTATTCAAAATAAATATTTTCGACTAATAATTCAAAATAAACATAAATAAAAGCTAAAAACCGCTCTGAGACTGGCTTAACAGACACAATGACCCATATAGCAACAGTTTCCTGTGGATACGTTCCTTGGAAACCAAAAAAACAAATGAAAGAACTGGGTCAAATATCATTAGTAAACTTACTTTTCACACATATTTAATATTAAAAATGTTTCTCGATAAGCCAGAAAGGGTAAGAATAGTAGATTCCTATTTTAAAGTACTTATTTTATAAATTAAAAAAAACACAGCCCCCTCGAACCCTGCGCTATGTGGAAGAAGCTTTTAAACAGGTGAAGGCAAGGAAAAATGTCCGGGATGTGGTGATTCTCAACGATTCAGGACATCCGGTGAAGAGTACGATGCATAATGACGATGCTGTGCACTTTTCGGGACTCTTTCAAGCCATTCGAGGAAGATTGGAGCGTGGAATGACCAAAATAGATTCCACAGATGAACTGCTCATGCTGAGAGTTCGCACAAAAACCAATGAAGTCCTTTTGGTGCCAGACTCCAAAATTACAGTACTTGTTGTTCAAAATGCCCAAGATAATTTCGAAAATGGGATACCGGAAATTTAAAGCACAATAAAATGTAAATTCAAAACCAAAATATTAATAAATATACCAATACCGCTTTGCGGTGTATTTCATTGCTCGCGCACTATGGTCACACATCGCTCTCCCCCTTTTGTGTTGTCGTCGCGGCTGTTTGTCGCTTTCTTCCGTTTAATCCGCCCGCGTTGCGAAAATACACATAACACACAGTTACATTGCCAATCGGAATTGCGAGCGCAACAAAACGCATCAGCAGCAGCAGCAAAAGTGAGCGCCCAATAGTTGGATTGCGTTTGCGGCCGCGAATTTCTGATGACGTCGCCGTCTTGTAGGGCGTAAAAGCAAACAAACGCGAAAAGCGTAGTAGCGATAAACGAGCGTGAAATACGCAGCAGATAAAATACAATAAAAGCAGCAACGTCACGAGCGCCGCGCCAGCCACAAAAAGATTTATTGTTCAAATTTAAATCTATTATTTTCGGCATCTTTCGCGAATCGCGGTTGTGCGTGTGTGTGTTTGTGAGTGATAGTACGCGTGTGTGTGCGTAAGTTTGAAGAGCGCCGCTTCAAAAAAAAAAAAGGAAAAGGAAGGAATATCTAATCCAACGGTAAATGCAGCGCCGCAAAAATGTGCAGCCTGACGCTAAACAACATGGTCAACGTAACGCAGCAGGACCTCCACGATCTATTGGAAATTTTCGAAAAAAAATCATTCGAGGCGGCGGCCTTTGAGGAAGGAACAGCGGTAAGTTTATTAGCTTTGTGTGTGTGTCGGTGTGACATACATTTAGGCGCACGTGCACGTGCTGTCGCCGCAAGAAGAACAAACACACACACACACACACAGGCAGTCACGAAAAGCTGGGATTGCTAGTGTGCGTGGCGCCTACGACGAGGACACGTCAGATGTCCCGTTCTCTTCTTATTCTCTTCTCTGCTCTCCTACTTCGTATTTCCTTCTCCTGCTCCTCCTTCTCTTCCTCTTTTCCGTTTTTTGCCGCGCCCCAAAAAAAATCCTCTGCCACTCAAAATGGCCGCCATTAAGCTTACTGCGAGGAAAATAGTCTTTCTCATGGAAATCAATAGGCAGTAAAAGCCGTCATTTAGGTTGTTCTAATGGATGATGTTGGCCAGGAGCTGGGACACTTGACAATAAAGCCGGTTAGAGCCACCGAAAGTGTTCACAAGCCGTTAATTATTACCTTGGTAATTAAATACTTAAACTTTTTGCTTATTTATGCTTTTTTCTTATTAGTAACGCAAGCTTAAAGTAAAATATTCATTTGGTAGTATTTTTTCACCAATCTAATCTCAATTGTATTTTTAAAAATGTTCGAATAACCTCAGCAAACCATTATATTGCATTTCTTTGTTTACGTTTTGGCAATTATACTTTTTTTTATGTTTTTTTTTTATCACAATCAGAATGAGGGATCTTAAACCTAACGACCTTATGCCTCATTTATAATAAAAGCAAGAAAGCTACAGGCTAATTACTCTTTTATATTTATGAAACATTTTAATGATTTAATGGTACTTTTGTGAATAATTATCCTTTGTTTGTACTTTAAGTTGAAAAACCTTATTTTAATAAAGAGCTTGGATTTGTTTTTCCCTGCCACTGCTTCACATGTGCAGTGCGGGAAAAT
>JAEIIH010033932.1:0-21020 GCA_018904745.1 Drosophila orosa | reverse complement strand
AAAACATTTATTGTTCATTTATATTAAAAGAAGGCCAATTATACGATTTTACATATTAAATCGAAATAAATCCTAGATAAAGGTCTACTAAAGTTTAAGGCATTAAAACGTTATTGAAAAACCACAACTAATACTATTTTTTCTCCATAATAACACAGTTACGGATACTCAAATGACGTCCAACTTAAGTACCCCCAGCAAGGGTATCGCAACAACAGCGGTGGCAGCAGCTGTCATAAGATAAAAATTTGCCCGCGCCTGCACATTGCATATGGAACTGAAAGTGCAATATGCATGCATGGCGAGGACGGGGCCGGGGCAGGGGACAGGGGACGGGGCATGCAACATATTCTAATGCGCTGCGACATCGAGTGACAGCAACGGCGACAGTTGCTGTTGCCGCATGAGAGGCGGCGACAGGCGACAACAGCCAAGATGAAGGGAGCTGCATTTTCCGGGCATGCAAATGAACTGCAATTATTATAAACGCCGGCAGTTGACCGGATGTGAGCAACTAAAGGAAAACTGGCCCAAGACCGACCCAAGGCACCGTTTGCCTTACACAGATTGTGCAATTATCGTAATGGAGCGAGAAACAACAAAAAGGAAACTCATTGTTTTAAAAGCTTTAAGCATTAACAACATTCAACTGTGTCCTATGCAAAGGAAAGAATTTAATGCGATGCTGGCATATGTTGGGTGTGTCTTTTCGATTTTTTCTCCTGTTTTTCATAACTCTCTTTGCGAAGTTTCCTCGCATTGGTACACGAAGAAAGCGCAGCTCCTTTGGCACATTACTCATACGCCCCAGTGGGCAAATTTATGAACTCGCTCGGCGCACTTGAGGCCACGACAAACAAGCTGGAAAAAAGAGGAAAACCTACAAACACACACCCATGACATGCATACACGAGCACCGGGTAAGTGCGTTTGTATGTTTATTGGCGAGTACCAGCATAAGTGGGAGGAAAGTAAAGCAGCTTGTAAAATATGCCAAGGGTTAAAAAGTGTGCAGCGAATAATTCATACATATACACAACACGAAAGCCGCCTGGAAAATGCGGCCAAAGGGCAAGGAGATGACAGGAGCGGGGATAACCAAGAAGTCTTAACTGCAATCGAGCAGCGGGTAAGGAGATGAACCCAACGACTCCGGCATCTCTTATGAATGCACATACAAATGAAGGCACTGCAAACAAATTCGACTTTACATGCATTATGGGTCTTCCCTACTTCTGAATAAACTACCTTTTACAATAAAAAAAAATAAGTTATCTTATATATGAAATAAATACATGCTTAAAATGTCAATAAAAAAAGTTTTTTCTTTTAAAAATATCGATTGATTCGTTTTTCAATATCAAATCATTCTTAAAGTAAATATTTAGTAACATTTTATTTTGATCGAAAGTTTGTAATGGATCAAAGAGAAGTCTTCCTATTCACAAAAGAATATTTATTCTTTAAAGGCATCCTGGGAGTCGGTTTACTAGATAGCAGATCAAGTTTAAACATTTGGTCGATCAATTAATAAATTGTAATTATTTTTAACCACTATAATGATGGATTTAAATATTTTAAAATATTAAATTACAATGATGCAAGTTTAAGTTGATATATATTTGTAAAAGGCAAGGATATGAGAATATAATAAAGTAGTCATAAAACTATCGGTGAATTAATAAAATTAAACAACAATTTTATAAATTGTAGATTTTAGTAATTCATTTTATAAAATTGAAATGTCAATCTTTAAAAGTCGGCAAAAAAAATCTCTATGTTTAAAATATTTAGCTTTAGATTTCTTTCTTTTGGGAAAACAAAATTTAAATATGTATGTTTTAACGTTAAAACCTATATTATAAGATATTTTAAATGTTAATATATTAAACGGCTTCTCCTTTCTGGTTTTTCTTTCGTAAAAGAACCAAAATACTAAGGGCTACAGTACATACAGTTGCAACCTCTGCTTTTTTTAGCATAAACCGAACGGATAAACCATTCAGTGTCAATGCCTAAATACTGGCCAAAATACTGCCCAAAACTAACAAGCATTCAAGCACTTTGGTGACCGTTTTGGGCTGCTAAAAGGGCTTTTCCGGTCACATGTCCCATATCCTTTCCCACCCCCACCCTTGTCCCGAGAACCGCATAAATGAACTGCTAAAATGCTAACAAAAGTCCGGAAAGGAAAGGACCTCACACCGTGAAAAACGCACCCCTACTTATGTGTCTGTTGGGGGATATTCGCTTGGGTGCGGCGGACACAAAAAAGGATGTGGACAGGCCCGGTTCTCTATTATATTTTTTCCCCCTTCGTGGTTTGTAATGCGTTGTGGCCACAAAATACTGTTAGCCACTTAATTTCGTGGTTAGCCCCGAGAGCGGCAGGGACACATGCCACACTTTTTGTGCGGTTAATTGAAACTCGATTGTTTTGTGTTGAACCAGAAATGAGTCTATTAAGTCGAAAAACGAAACTAAAACAATATTGTGAAACAAAGGAAGCCATAAAACGTTTGACTCCAACGGCCCCATTAAAGTGGCATCTAAATAAACATTTTATGGTTTTTGAAAGGCGAAACTTTCAAAAGCTTCTTAATGAACATGACAAATACTACAATCGACGGGGGCATTTTATGAGAGCATCTCCAAAAACGCTCAAAGAAGGCGTGGGGCGGCAGCGGCAGCAGCACCGACAGCTGTCAATATATGGCCGAAATATGTAAATTATAGATTGTTAATTCAAAGCGCCACGATTAGTATAATTGTGTGTTTCTCTTTTAACTCCTAAACATTTTAATGCCATCAAGCTAGGGCCAGATTTGGTTTCTTGAATAGCTAACCAATTGCGTGGATTTCGTTGTCTTTTTACGATCATTTTTTATGTATTTATCGATGTTGCGGCCCCAATAGAGCTATTTACCTGGAGGTTATTATCATTAAATTCCGCTTTCAGGTGGGAGTTATGATTCAGGCGTTGAGTGTGTTGAATGTTAACTTGATGCTTCTTGTGCAGAAATATTTTAGTCATAAAGATACGTAAAATACATCAAAATTATTGTTTATTTCTTTTTAAAACCCGGATATTAGTTAAGTTACTAATCGTAATATAAATACTTGGAGAATATTATTATATTTCTATCTAGAAACCGTATATTACTTCAGTTACCAATTTTATTAAAATAACATAAATGTTATATTGTGTATGATATTTTCATATTAAATACTAAAATGTTATTATATTTATCCTACAATTCTATCTAAATAAGCCGAAGAGCAAACTCAAATTATTGCAGCAATCATTATTTGTTTTTACTACAATATATTTCTCTAAAAAACATAATAAATGTTTAAAATTCTTTAAACAAAATTACAAAATGAAATCCATGGCAACGTTTTTAATGAGTAAAAAGTCAACATCAACTATATTATACTATTACACCAGCGAAGGGCACGCCGTGGCTCAATTTGCTCAAGCTGCTCAAACCGTTATATTTTTTCGGAGACAGCTTGCTGAGCTACGGCTCAAACCGTCAGATCTCGTGCCCTCCGCTGTATTAAACGAATATTACATTTTGAACCATAGTAGTAGTGATTTAAAAAAGTTTATATTAAAAATAATAAAATTGACCATCTCAAACTCGGACTTTCCGCAAGACAAATTGAACTTGGAAGCTCTTTTCTCACACAATCGAAGTGAGAAATTGGTCCGAGGTTCGCGTTCAGACATTTCCGTCTGTGTGTCCGACCAAAGTTGGATTTCCCACCAGCTGTTTTCTGTTTACAGTGGGGAAAACTCTGTACGAACCGAGGGAAATGTAGCGGGACCTGTCTTGGCTCTCCTCTCAATGCAACTTGCTCTCCCATCTTGACTGTGGCGGCGCTCTCTGCGGCCCACTGGCTCTCTCAGGCTATGAACTAAATCATATTCGCTCGGCGGCTGCCTTTTAACACAACCCCCGCCCCTCGGTCGACGCCACACACACTAACGAGCGCCTCACGCCCACCTGCTCGTAAACAATTATGGCCGACGCCGTTGCGCGCTCCCCACACACACACACACGAACACACTCATGTGGCAACGAATTCCCCACAAAACACTGTGAAACAGCAACAACGAAATTACCCAAAATGGCTACACAGAAGCGACGATCGTCCAATGAGGGGCGTCGGTGTGGCCAGCTCTGCTAGTGAGTTATTAACGATTTCTTGTTGGCAAGAAGATCAATTTAAATAACTTATTTTGTTTCACTTGTAAATTATATATACGAATTTTAGTTCTTAAAAGGTTTATCCACTTCCTTAGATTTTAAAGGTTGGCTTACTAGTCGTATACGTAATTTTATTTTCTATGGGGGAAATACTTAAATTTCCCCCTAATTCTATAGAAAAAAATATAAATATTTAAAGGGTTTAAGCAGTTCGCATATATATAATGATATAAAAAACTATGTATGATTTCAAAAGGTTTAAAAGTATTATATCTTATTACAACAATTAGGTTGGATTTTAGTAAACAGTATAAATAAAGGTATTTTAGAAATTCCTTTTAGTCTCGGAAATTTCCAAAATCTACTACTAATACTACTTATCCCCAACAATATTCCCATCTACTACTAATCAGTGGAGGCTACTGCTCTTTTCGCACACTCCGCTCCCACACCACATTCCTGCCTCAGCAGAAGGCATGCGCGCTCAGCAAAGAGCGGCCGATTCGTGAGAACTATTAAAGCTCTCCAGCTCGCCAGCTCTCGGCGTGGAGCGCATGGCTTTTTGGGGCCTCAGACAACAACAAAAGCACACTTGTTGAAAACGAAAACGAAAACGCCACAACGAAGAGTGAACTGGTTTTCAGTGAGAGAGAACTAGCGAGCACTACAACTTGCCAAGAGCGCGAGAGTGGGTGCCGCGAGAGAGCGCGGGAGCACGTCATTTTGTTTATAGATTTTTAGTCGAATTTCGTTATTTCACGTTTAAAGTTGGTACGTGCGCTGAGCGGACGGACTGTGCGACGACCGTAGTGTTGTGCTGTGAGTGCGTAATATCGGGCGAGCGGAATTACGACGGATATACCCATATCCATCCGAGGTCGCATATTTTTTAGATCGTTTTTCGAGTGACTGACAACTAGACTGAGTTTTAAGACGCATCGCGCCCATCGTCAGGACTTTCTGGAGCCCGGAACCATCTGTCGGACCGCGCCGGACGAGTCCCATGCATATATCATAACCATATATATCACCACGTACGTGCCTCATCATAAAACGCGCCCTCGACGAGGCATCCGAGCGAAACCACAAACCAAAAACGGCCAGGCCAAAGAAATAAAATATATATCTAGCAAAGGAAACGGCTGAATAAATATTACAAGTTCGCTAACAAAAGCGAAAGAAAGTGTAAATTCTTGTAGAGTATGTGGTATATTGAGTATATTTCGTGAATTTCGTGTTTAGTGAGCAACAAATAAATATTAATGCCAGCTGGGGCAATTATAATACTTAATGAATTTATTGCACAATTAAAGCGGAGCCAACCGTACCCATAACAACAACAAAAACAAATTAATACGCCGCTGGCGTGAAAGTCACAACTCGACGCATGATAAAACCCCCCACCCACCCACTCGTTCGTTCCCCGCTGAATTATTAATGAAATCAAATTGCAAATAGCAGTTGTGGTTGCACAAAAACAAAATAAAAGCATTGGAAATAAACATACATCAACAAAAGCCGCGGAACGTGGACGGCTTAATCAGCGGAAAGTCGGCGGAAAATAACATATTGCAGTCAAAGCGCAGGCGCCGCTTCTCGCTTTTCACGCGAGTTGGCAGCACACGCCACATCAATTGGCATTTACCGTTAAGCGCGCTGCGGTCGAACGAACAAGAACAACAACAACAACAACTCAACACCTCCACCGAACAACCAAAGAAAAGCCGTCAAAGTGGATTTAACAAATTATAATAAAATGCTGCAATCCAGCAATCATCATTATTTAAGGCCGGATTATATGACAGCTGCAGCTGCCCCAACAGCGGTAAGCTCATCTCTCTCTCTCATCCTGTCGATATATGGGATTTGGGGATGTAAAACCGGGGGATTATGTCTTTATTTGGGTTGATGAATATGTACAGTTTAGCTGGCAAACGATTAACTGTAAAGAAAGCGATTAAAGTCTTTTGCAGCTAAGATCGAAGTTAGTTTATACATATATGCGGATATATTCATCAATCTATCACCAAAAACAAGGACATTTTTTATTTAATTTGAAAACAATAAATTAAAGTCATAGTTACATTTTTAGCGAGTTCTTCTTCGTTTATAGGGTAAGTTTGCGGCAGAGGATAGGCAGAGAAATTTCATATTATAATATAAAAATGTATAAATAAATATAAAATAACACAAATATATCCCATTCCATTGGTTTCTGTTACCAAAGCAGAACAAATTGTTTACCTTAGCGAATCGATTACAGATTAGGCAAATATTTTAAATATTTTCCTATCATATTGACCTTTAAAAAATAAATATGTTATAAAGAATTACGACATAGTTATCTTACGCAGAATTACAAAATAGTTTCGATAGATTTATTAAAACACTCAATAAAAAAAGACCTATAGACATTTCGGACATCTAAAATGGATTGTCTAGCCATATTTCATAAATAATAAAAATGTCGACTGTAAAGCACTCGCCACAGGCAAAGTGTGCGGAAAATCCTCCGCCACTCCAAGCAGCTCCCCTGAACTTTCCCAAGAGTAAGACTAAGACTATGAGCCATGTGCTGGCTGCTGGCCGGAATCGGCGAACGGAACTGTTTTCGCAGGGGAAGGGGCAAAAGGCGACTGGCGAATTCACAATCGTAGAACAATAAATTTTCCAATATCTGCACATAAAACTTATTTATGTTTGTTCATATTAAACTATGTAAGTCTGTTGCCCGGGTCTGCCTCGGTCTGAAAGTGTTTAGAGAGAGTCGAGTGCACCTCTGGAAACCTCTGGAAATTGTATTCAAATTTATGGCGCGCCAAATTTGAATTTATAATGACAGAAAACAAATGCAATTTCGCACACTAGCACAGCCACAGAGCTCCTCCGGTGTAAGAGCGAGGAACTATGGCAGTTAATCAGAGTCAAAGTTGTTGTGGTCCCATTCCTGCCCCCATGGCCCCCTCGCACCGTATCGTATCCGAACTATCTCTCGCTTCGAACTGCCGTGAGTGTCATAAATTTTCATTTTAATTTGTTGAGCGTATTTTGTTCATAAAGAACGGAAGCAGTTTATGGCACCAGCACGATGAGTACATTCATTAACTGGGTAATTTGAAATAGCGTTACGTGATTTACCGATTTAGGTGGGACCCGAGGATCTGCCGATTTCCATATTGGTCGTGTGAAAGCTTTCGGCAGCCCCAATGAGGCAAAACCTATATATCACCGGATCGTATCTCAAAACTCGGCACATAATAAACTGGTTCCGGGGCGATGTGACTGACAGATTCCATAAATCTTCCTTGTATGCATTTAGGAACGCAAAAGAAGTGAAATTCGGTTTTGTATATGTCTTTTTAAGGTTCTTACAATAAAGATTGGGCTCCCTTTAATATAAAATATTAATCGGAACTTATTATTACTTTTAAATGTATGCCTGATATCGACTTTATGTTGGGGATGTATAGAAAGTAAAAGTTCGATATGATAAAAAAAAGAAAAAATTGAAAATATCGAAAAATATCGAAAAATATATATTTTAAAATTATCGAAAGAAATATTTTACTAAAATTTTAATTATCATATTGTAATAATAAATAATACAAATTACCAAATTTCTTTGGTACAGTGCGATATATATAACAGAAAATCGATTCATGGCACATTTATCACAATGTTTAAATATCGATTAATGCATCGGTCTCAGTATCGAAACTATATTTTATTGAAAGTGTACAATGGAACTCCATTCATGTTAACTGGAAATAATGGAATTTTATGGACTTTATTCTGATTTTAATCACAATTTTTTATAAAAAGTGTCATATATGTATTTTTTATGTCATATTTGTAAATATTTAAAGTCTTTTTTAAAAGTTATTCTTATTGATTCTATTATTCAAAACTATTAATTGAACTTTGAACTAAAAATTGCTCACCAGTAGCAAAAGCACATTAAACCCTTTCTAGCCGTATGTCTTTCAACGCACAACTTTAAATACTTAATACTCTGTGCTATATCTGTTTTATGGGACTTATAATTGACGTGGAATATGTTGAATTAATCCACCTTTGCGTGACTGACTAACCTCCTTCCTTTGTGCCCGGCGGTGGCTACAAGTATATATATGAGATACTATCTGCGAATATATAAGTTATTCAGTGATTAATGGCAGCTGCTTATAATTAATTATAATAAAATCAAATAAACTAAGCCTGACAGCTGTCAGTGTCATCATTTGTATATCTTTTATGTGGCGCCCAGACCATAAAGACAGAGACCCAGAGGGGGCCACAGAGGCAGATACAGAGAGATCTCCTCGCCGAAATGACTGTTGATAATTCGCTGTCACATGTTGAAAAATTACAAAACTTTTGACCAGAAAAGGAAGCGGAGCTGCGAAATGGAAATAAGCCCGAGTGGAGCTACATATCTGTTGGGCAATAACTCAAAATCTGAACGTGAAAGTCAGCTTCAGTGCGGCCGGCTCATGTCAGAGCTTAAAGCGAGCTCGAGACCAGTCAGTTAAACTGACAGGCCGGGCAGCGCGGCGCGGCGAGAGCTGAAAAAGGTAAATAAAGTGCAAATGTCAGCTGACCGCAAACATCATTAATATAATTAAATGTGTCAGTCAAGCGGCCATTTATGCAGTCGGACATTCATTTCAGTTAACCACACGTTGCCATCAGCTTCGGCTTCAGTTCCAGCTCCAGCTCCAGCCACCAAATAACCCGGCAACAACTGCTCTGGCAGTTAAAGTGTGCGCTTGACATAACGGCTCTGTCTCAGGCTTTTCTGCTGCTTTTCCTCTGCGAATTTCTCCCTCCGAGGGGCCGGGGCCTTGTGTGTTTGCGTGTGGCTCTAATTAAAGTGTCATCAACAGCAGAAATACCAAATAGCAGGCAGCGAGTAGAGTGGAGTTGCCCCGGCATGTTATGTTGGTGATAAATTGCCATGTCTAGAGCTGTCATGTTAATTTTTTTTGCTCGCACACAAATAATAGTTTTTGTCCAAAGTGTTAATTAATTCTTGGAACATTTTAAATATGTGAAAAGCGAGACAGGCAACAGAGATACAAGATATACATTCAGATGAATTATTATGGCACTCTAATGGGGTTTGGTTTGCGTTAAGAGTCCATTTACATATATTTTCTTGGCTGTTTTTCTATTCAAGAATGTATATATATTCTCTAAAATATAATCACGTAAAATTAAAACCTTGAAAAGGAAGATTTTTAAGACAAGATGTTTATATTATTCGCCATCAAAATCAGCGGAATTTCATTGATGTTGTGTGACTTTTTTTAGCGACTTATTTGCTCAGCACTTGGGTTTACGGTGCGATAAGAAACCGATTAAGAACAGACTTAAAAATAAACAGTCATTGGGGCGATATCTACTGCTGGTCATTAAGAAATTTATGGTCTTTATGGTGAGATCATAAATTTAACGATCCAATTTCATTAATAAGCGACTATAAATATCAAGTAAGGAATAGAAAGAAAGAAACCCCGAACAATAAAGCCCCGACAGCACACTGGATCCATCCGTATTATTGTGCCATTCGGAGAATACAATCAAACGGAGCATTTATAACTCGCACAGTCAGCTAAACCCCTTCAATCGTGGCTCCAACACCTCCGGAGCCCCGCATGCCAACTACAGTCATAACTAGACATGGCAAATCATTTTGAAAACTAAATGGTTGCGTATGTACAAATTGAATGGGTGAAACTCAATGAATTCATTTAAATGCACGCGAGGCGGCAACTATGATAATGAATTGCAATCGCCGCTCAAACCGCAAAATAATAACCCGTTTTTTCAGTCGCTATTTTTTTTTTTTATAGAGTAAAGTCGCGGCATTACAAATTATGGCCCCAGATAATCGATTTGGTGGAATGGGGACAGCGGAGGAGGGAAGGGGGGCGAAGGGGGAGCGTGGGCAATAAAACAGTCGAAGTCAATAATCGTAAAATGTTCAACAAATTAACCTATAAATTCATATAGAAGTAATCAAATTAATGTTCCCGCTGATAACTGTCAACTGCATTATCATCATCGTCATTAACAGCATCATGAGACGTGTCGCAAACTCAATTGTTCGGCTGAACGGGTTAAACTAGTACTTAAAAAAGAATATAAAAACAATTGCATAAATTAGAGTCGATAAAAAAGACGCTTTGAAATGTATTTTGGCCTGAAAATATGACCTAAATGGATTCTTTTGGTTAATAACAATAAAATGAGGCCGAAGAGGTCATATGTTTATAAATATAATTATTATCAAAACAAATGATATTCCCTGAATAAATCCTGAATCACTTTAAACCAATTCCATTGTCTTGACAGGTTTTGCCTTTGAAATTGATGATTGATTTAATTATCGACAAGCGAACATATAACATTTGTCGTCACCACGTGACAATCAATATGTGCAGCTTTTTTCCAGATTATTCCAAATTGATTTTAAAGCCAAGGCACCCACGAAACCGCTTGACCATTTTGGCGGCGATCTTAATGCCCATTAATCCAGCGAAAGTTAAACGGATCTGAAATGGTATCAATCATCAAGTTGGTCACCACCTGGTTACATGGGGCGTATGAGTGATTGCCATAAAATTGCGTATAAATATTAATCAGCGAGCAGGCCAAAGCCCTCACAAAAGCCCCACAAAAGAGATCATTGAGCAAATAGGGCTTTCAGAGCTCAACAAAACATTTGACGTTAAATGCACACAAATTGCTTTTGAAGCCCGAACGGGAATTTCAAAAGAAGCCACAAAGCCGCATTCAAGAATAAATATGTAGGTAAAGGCGAGCGGGAGCCCGACAATGTTGTCCGGCCAAAAGGTTTGAGGACTGGACACAAGCCACACAAGGCATATGGAAGTCTAAAGAAATAGGCTACAAATGTAATATTGATAAGCTCAGAAAGCGGTCAAACTGGCGCCGGGTGACAATTTCAATCAAATCAATCCCCTGAATGGGGGAAATACAAATAAACAATCAAACTCAATCACATCAATTATGCGCTGAAGCAACTTGTGAGCTATCAAAGCGGCCTTATCATCGGGCATTCCGTTTATTTTTGGTCGGTCGGACTTTGGGGACTCTTTTTTCGGTTGTATATTTTTTGTGTTTGTTCTATCGCGATGTTAATCATTTTAATTGGCGCCACTTGAACGGGTCTCACTCGGTGTGAGTGTCTGATTGGTGTCCATTAATTTTGTGGCAGTCATTTGAAAGCGTTTCAAATTACTTTTCGTGTTGCAAGCTAGGCTCAATTTATGGCAAGCATTAAAAGTGAAAGTGACCGACCGGCAAAGGCACTTTCAACTGATTGCGATGAAGAAATTATGGTCAACTCTTCATACAAAACGAAATAAATTGATCCATAATCTGCTTCGCCCATCGATTCATTGAGGTACTGGTTTCGTGGCCAGATAAATCATGATTTAACAATTTCTTGTATATAATATATAATTCCGGTATTTAAAAGTACCCGACACTTGCCAGAAATTCAATTCCTACTTGCTTTAATTTTCCATGACACAAAAAACAATGAAATATGGCCCATCTGGGCAAGAGGCAGTAAAAGTTCATTTAAATACAAACTGACATGTGTCAAAGTGACACTTTTTGATTGCTATTCGGTTACAAATTTCTAGCTCTTCTTCGCTTTCGTTTTTCCCTTCGTTTTGTTGTCTTTTGACTGTCGTTGACACTTTCTGAACGCCGGCCCCCTCAGCTCCCCTGCGATCCGCGTCGATAGACAGTGCTTGTGACACTTCAAGGCGAAAATGGCAAGGTTGAAATATACAAGACAATATGTAAAGAAAAACAGAGAGGGAAAATAAAAATAAATTAAAGACTCTGTCAGAGTTTTTACTTTCTAATGACATGAATGTCATGTCAAATGCCAAGTCGGAATAACAAACGTTTGACTTACGCAGGAAATGTTGCTGACAGGTCGGGAGTCGTTTATATCGAAAATAGATAACCATATGCAAGTGCTCAGAATGAACATTTAACTAGGAAAACTGATAGTCTGGAGAGTTCTGTGAGTCAGAAAGAGGGGTCTTAACTAATAATGGCTTCGATTTTAGTACATATTGATTTTACTTGCATAAATAAAGGGTAAGGAAGTGCATAGACCCGCTACTAGTGAACAATGCGATGCACATCTCACGCCTTCCTGCGATTTTCCCAGGCTGGCCGCGTGCGTTATCACGTGTCAAATATCTTGCGCCGAACAAAGGCTTTCCACACTTTTCGCGTGGGTAGCATCTTCCTCGGGGTGCTGGGGGGTGCTGCCTATTCAAATTAGCTCAGCGAGTGCCGCGAATAAAATTTACCTACTGCAATTCATTTATTCAGCTGTCTCCGCTGTCTTTTTGGCTTGTCGCGCTGTCATTTCGGCGTACTTTTGCGAATAAAAAATGCAACGAAATGTGTGCTGCTTTTTTTTGTTTCTCTGGCTTATCGCAGTGAGGAAATCTAACGAAAAAAAAAGGGAGAATACCCCGCCATCCGCCGTCATGTGTTGTTGGGTTGCATCGCTAGCGTTATTTGGCTCTATTTGCATATTTTCGCATTTTATTATGCAGACAGACGGAAAGCTTTGGCTTCAGGAGCAAAAGAGAGGCGTCAGCACGTCATTCAGTCGGCCGCCCCAATCCCTTTTCATTCCCCGCCTTAGTTTCGGTTTTTATACCCTGTAATCAGGACGTACCAGGGGTATATAGGGTAACGCCTAAAAGGGAATTAACTATGGAATATCTTTATCCTCGGAATAACCAACTATTTGTTAAGTCTTAATCATATATTAAAAAAGAAAATGATGGTACCTTTTTTAATTTTTTTTATTTGTGTCCTTTACTATATTTTCTTTATAAAGTATTATTTATTACGCTTACAGTACAAAAATCTCGATAGGCATAACTACAGGGTACTCCGTGTTCGCGCCTGCCACTCTTCCTTGCTTAGAATAGACAGGGCCAAAAGCATTTTTTATTCGCAAACTGTATCTGCTGGTCAGGGATCGAGGGCTGAGGGCGTGTAAGTGGGCTAACAGCTGTGCAACACAAAACTGTCAGTTTGGCAGAGCCGACGCGAAGTGCTAAAATAGTGGAGGATCCCGCTCTGGCCCCGTCGCGCTCCTCCTGTCAGAGTTGACTGGCAACGGAAGTGCAACAACAATTTGTTTTCCCTTGCCAAGCTTTCAGTTTGTCGTGTCTGAAGCACTACTATCTGTTGGATAGGTACGGTGGACTATGGCTAAGGGTGAAAGTTCCAAGCTATGCCTGATTTATTAGTCTATTAAAAATTGGAACTTATTAATCAGTAAAATAATATAATCTAATATGAAGTATATGTTATAGAATGTAGTTTGCTCGATTGAAATTTACATTAAATAATTTCCTCTTTTCTGTACTTTTTACCTATAACTAACCGTAAAAGTACTGTTCAATTTAAGTGCGGAAATTAAAAACAAATGCCAGGAAACATTATTAACTCGCAAAAACACACAAAAAAAAAGGTGGCAACAACAAATAAAAAATGGAAAACTCAGGCACGCACAGGAACTCGGGAAAATGAATTATGCCGAAATGAGGGGCCACAACTGCAGCAGAAAATATAATCAGATAAGAGTGGGCGCCGGGGGGAAATTGGGAGGGATGCTGACAACACTTGTCAACGCAAGTGTACAGCGGCATAATTATAAATAACACGTAATTAACGCGATGCCAAATGCGAATGACACCTCCGAGCGAACATTTCGTGGGTCTGGGGCCTGGGCGGGTCCGATCCGCATCTTTTCTGTCCCAGAATCCCCGCCGCTCGTCGGTGGTTTGGCATTTTGACAGGCGAGCCAAGGCAACACCGCCAGTTGACAGCCAACAATGCCGGGAAGACACCAATAATACTGCATGTGCAGCGGACTAAAATTATAGAGTGTCGTTGGATTCATTATGCGATCAGGTAGCTGAAGCGGCGGCGGGAGCGGGTTAAAATTTCATTAACGCTGACAACTTGAAATGCTAATTATTGTCAAATTAATTTAGTCAGCTGTCAGCTTAAAGATTTTTCATAATAAAAATAAAATCGAGAAAAAACGAGCGACAAACGCAGCGCGGATAAGTCGGAAAGTAGGAATTAATGAATGCCGCATGTGGGCACAGGCATTCAATTCACTTGACAGCAATGACAGACACCTTTTGCTTGGCTTTATGCTAATTTGCCAGGCCAACAGCTGCCGCAGCGCACGGACACGTAGATACGAATTCTGCTAAATGGGGGAATAAAATATCGAAATTATTGTTCTTGATGAACAACAAAGATTTGTGGCGAAATAATCGGCTGTGAGTGTGAACGTGGACGTTGGGAGAGCACTAAATTTGAATTCCGTGAAGCCTTCATCTCATGATCCAGTTTGCTGGGGTATATATGTATGTAGTATATATACATCCAGCTCATCAGTTCTCATGTTTAACGAGATGACAGCTCGGAGAAGAAAAGCTAAATTTGTTTTGGGTATTTTTTCAAAGTTATTTGTAAACAAATTGAGTCAGATAAATTCATCATAATTAGAAAATAAAAATTCCCCAGTTCCTTTAATATATTCAATATTTAAATTATATGGTTTATCTAAAAAATCAACATAGAGAATGATAATGTGTGTTCTTTAATTAGGCCAACACTAAAAGTCACATATAATTAAAGTAAGCAAGTCATTTCGCAAAAATGCCAAAAGTAAATAATTGTTTTTAGGGCCATAACACTGAGCCATTAAATAACCCTCGCAGCTGTTTATTATTTATTTACGCATACGTATTAATATATTTTCGCTGAACGCCATATATGGAGTGTGTTTTTGGTGCGGGAGGAAGTACAGCCCGTCATAAAGTAACGCCCACGTTGACGCATTCCATCACAGCGCTGGACAGAGGCTGGCAGGTGACAGGCGCACGTTGCGTATGATTGATAAACACGTTGTCCAAATTGTAGACTGGGTATGGCGAGAATTGAAAAAATAAACAGCATTAAGCCAAGACAGCTGCGCTAATCTAAGAGCAACCTTGAGAGGCCTCATCTTCGAGTCGCGGCAAATACATGGCATTTTATTTGGATTTATCGTGTGTTTTTCGCCGCTGCCGGATGAGTGATGAGCGGGATAATGGAATATGCCAATTGGCGTTGACATCAATAGCGAGAAAACACTACAACTCGGCAGCCAGTGGGAAGTGTGTGTTGTCTTATTCATTGGCAATTCATTTGCCGAAAAGTCATTGGGTTAATTGCAGCGCGTATACGCACTGTTGCCTCGGACGTTGATCGAACGCTTTGAGAAGTGGCAATAACAAATGGCTTATTACTAATAAGTTTATTGAACCTATGAACATAACATGAATAACATACTCTCTGAATAAAAGTATTCAAGAAGAGGTATATTTAGTGTATAATATCATAAGCTAATTTTGTAATTTACCTTTCACAATTAAAAGAAAAGGTTATAAAATGGCTCAATAAATGAACAAAACTGTATAAATATTAGCCTTGGAAAGCTAATTCCCTTTGTAATTGTCGCAAACCCATTTAATACCATCCTCGGATGTCCCAAATCGGTTGTGGCCCCTAGTTTGACTCACCAACCTGGTCGGCAGCAACTAAATAAATCCGACCCGCCAAAAGATAGAAGAAATATTCGCCGTGCAAATAGGAAAACCAACAACAACCAGGTAATTTGCACGGTAACACCAAAAAAACAACTAAGATAAGTAAACAAAACAAAAATGCTGCTAGAAAAAAGCGAGGAATGCGGCGACGAAAAACAAATGTTTGCATACCCCGCTCTGTAAGCTGGAAACAATACGAGTAAAAAAGGCCAACGGCTGTAGAAACTGCAGCGGCGAAGCTATAACAACTGCCAACTGACAACTAAATAGACACGTAATGTTGACAAAAGTCTGACATGAAATCTAACAGAGAAACAAGACACGACCCCAGCCAAGTTTTCCGAAAGTCCCCAAAGCCAAAGCCAGAGCCCCACAACCCTCTTAGCTACCCCCCGGCAGGGAGCCAGGCTTCAAATGAAAGAAAGAGTGACACATGAAAATGGCATTAATGTGTCACTCAAAGTGCACACAGCCACTGCTCCGAGTGCAACGGCAGCACAACGGCAACTGTGACAATTGCAATGATATGGCTGACAGTTGGGGACTCATGCAACGTCTGAAATTGCAACATTGTCTAACGCCAAGTGCACTTCAACTGCTGCGCTTCGGTGTGTGCGTGTCAAATTAAGTGGCAACTCCATGCCAGGCATTGCCACATGCCATGCAGTCGAGTGCCAGCCAGGGATGGCCTCGTCGGATCTCTCGGTTTTATTTGCCTTGTGCTATGTGCTACTTGCTATTTGTTTGCATCTCCTGTGCCCTCCTACTTCTCGCCACTCGCCGCTCGCCGCTCGCCGCTCCCCGCTCGACCGACCGAGTTTGACAGTCAAATGACGCTGTCAGTTGTCAATATGACAAGTGCCAGTTTTGCGGCAGTTGACAGTTAATGTGACAGCGTTTTGTGTTTCTCCTATTGCCGTGTCGGCTGAAAATAAACCAACAGACATATTGAATTGCATTTGCGGTCGGTCGGTCTGTCGGTCTGTCCAAGGAGGAGGGTATAGTCTATACTAGTATATATATAGAGGGTGAAATCTAATGGTGCGGCCTGCCTTGGGGGTTACGGTTTCGTGGAGAAGCTAACAACTGGCGCATTTCACATATTTTCGATTATTTCTCATTAATTTTATTTGATGCTTTAGAAAAAATGTATTTACTTATAAGCACTGATTTAATGACACAAGGAGATTTGCATTTACATACAAAAACTAATAGTTGGTCAATTGCTGGTGGGTTTTACTATCAAATTAAAAGAAAAAATTAACTCCCGGCTAATATATAATTAGTCCTTCGAGCCGGATCAATGTTTGTGTAGAAGAGTGTAAAAAAAAAAATTGCTGAGAACGCAGAAATGTGTCTGTAGTTGGCAAATAGTAATTAATTAATACTTCACTGATTTTAACTTATTCACATTTATATACCCTTACCCAGTACTGAAAATCTTAATCAAACGTAAAAATTTAACATTTTCAGAGAATCACGTTCCCACAGACATCACAGCCTTAAATGATTAATCATTTAATTCAACTTGGGCTCAAAGCTCTTAATATTTTTATAGCCATTTATGCAAATTTTTCTTATACATTAATTTTGGTTCCTTTTTCTCACCCAAGCAAGCCAAATTTATTATCACCCCAACGCAAAAAAAGTATATAAGTAAGCGTATACAAAAAGGTGTTAACAGGCAAAATGATATAATATACATGCATAATATGTATAACGACTGAGGACCCACTCCCAGTGTCAGAGTCTTGTGCATGTGATGTAGGAGCGAGGGGGAACGAACGAAAAAAAAACAAGAAAGGAAGGAAAATACAAAGTCTGCATAAAGTTTTATACCATTTTTATCGCTTATTTTATAATTCCCAGCAAAACTGCAAGGGCGTCTTAAAAACTGAGTCAGGCGCTGGGCTGGGCTGCTTGTGAGGTTGTGAGGTTGTGTGGGGCTCGGGACTTGGTCTGGGGGAAAGGTCTGCTAAAGACGTTGCCGTTGGCTTATGCAAAGCGTCGTCGACGATGGCGGCGGCACACAATTTCCGCTTTTTATGCTTATCCTGTAATTCATATTTATAGCAGCTATTTCTGTATCGTAATGTGAGAGAGTGTAGGAAAGGGGACGAAATTTCCTGAGCCGCAGAATCTTTGAAAATTGCATTTTACAAAATATTGCCACGAAAATGTGATAAAAAAGAAAGGCGAGATGGGTCCTGAAATCCATTTAGGATAAACTTTTATTGCTGTAAGCTGGCAAATAAATCAAATATCGTAAAAAGTAAATACATTATGGCTACTTTGCTTTAATTTCCCCGAAATGAACTTCAAGTGCCATCCGTCACACACTTTTTTCTTTAATTTTCAATCAATTTTTAAGCATTGCGTTTTAAGAAACAATAGCCGAGAGCAAACAATTGATCATGACGGGTTCCCTCGAAGTCGGCTTCAAGTTCGACTATTTCACAAAAAACATGCCACAAGTTTCAACATTTTGTTTGTCATATTAACATAAAGTATGATTTTTCAAGGGCCCTTCAAGTGCGTGTCTGATGGGCTACACTTCGTCGTTCGACACCCAGAAAGCTTCGCGTGCCGCATTTATTTGTTTATAATTTACGTTACTCTCATTTACTTTTGTGTGCCAGAGACTCTTTTATTGTTTCAAGTCGACGTGTTTTTCTGAGTAAAGTATGTCAGAATGTCATACTTAAGGGTCAGAAGAGGGGCTTGGGGCAATATAATACAATACAGTTTAATACTTTTAGATTGTTTGTGTTGTATGGTTTTCAGGCCTAAATTTAAAGTAATTCTCAAGTTTTTAGTAATGTTAGAGTAAATTCATTAATATACCTATCATTGCTGTATTATTTCACCGTTTTTCTCTATAACTAACCTTTAGTACACAAGTTAGCCGTTAAAATACATATTTAAAGCCGATAATAAAATTAAATCAAATCATGACAGCTGAGTGTGTTTAGTTTCAAGTGTCTAATTAAATTATACGCATTTAACAAGCAGCTGTGACTTGATTGTGCAAAAGCCATAACTAAATGCATTTTAGTTGGGGTTTTATTTTCAACTTGCTCAGCCGTTCGTTCAGCCAGGGCTACTGTTGTCGTAGTCACCCGTTTTTATTGTTGCGCTCTGTTGTTGTTTGTTTACCTTGTTAGAGCTGGTGTTTTGTACATATATACATTTTTCACAAGGTGTAACATTTTAATTATCACATTATTCATAATTTCTACATACTACGTTTTTGTTCCCTTCGCGTTCTCCATTCCACTTTTATGTGCTAATTAAGTGCTAATAATACGTATTTCCACAGTTATATATATTTTCAAATTTTAACGTGTTCATAAAAAAAATATTTAAGGCATCATTACAAATAGTTTTCACAGCTTAGGTTGCTGTAGTTGATGGTCGTAATTACCCCCAACGTGGCCTCAATTATTATACGAACATAGTCGCAGGTCAGAGACAGGGTAATAATTCCACTTTGCTTCATTCAGGCCAATTGACGTTTTCATATAAATAAAATATATCTACACTTTATGGTGCTATTGTCCAATCATAAATTAAACAAGTCCCATATGGCTCATTTTATCTACGGGAAATATTTATAAACTAAATCACAAACAAAACAGCAAATGTGCGACACGAATATGCGTAATACTGAAAATCAATACGGAAACTTTATCAACATGATAATAAATTATGACTAATTGTGCTAAAATCGAGACGAACTGGGGAGAGGTCCTCCGCCCCTCTGTTTGCGCCAATAATTAATAAAGTGTCGGTGCGGAGTGGTCGGTTTGAGGGGGGCCCTGTTCACAGCTCGGGTATATCCCCGCACAAATGTAAATCAAATAATTTGGGGAGTGCTTGGCCCGGTGACCTGTGATATACACTTTCCCTTCGATGTCTGTTAAATTTATTGCTTTTTATTAGTGTTTACTCTCTTATAATTTAATTTAGTTATAGAATATACTAAATACTAAAATAAGTCTTACATTCTATGTAAGTCTTAGGTTACTAGTGAATTTCAACAGATTTTGTGGAATACATTTATTAAACAATTAATAAATTAATTATAAGCTTTCCATACATTTGAAATTACTTGAAAAATATGTAGATATTATTATTTTAAGCTATTAATAAAAAATATTCGTGTAACTGAAATGTTCCCTTATTATTTCCTTTAGTACTTCTTTTTGCATCCTGGCCTACTTATCCCTGTCGAACATAAATGCACCTCTTTCATGTAAACACTCAGTGACCCTCTGATTATAGGGCATCCAAAGTACTCTTAAGTACCGATAAGAATTTCTGCCATTTTTACAATAGTATCATAATAATTTATGGCGGCCCATTGAGTGTTATAAAAGCTTCAATATTTTGTAGTTTATGACTTGCGCCAGTTGGGCATAAGCGTAATTACGCTCCCATACATACATGCAGAGTGTACGTCATTATTTTCGCTGCGCCTGTGTGTGTGAACGAGTACGTGTGTAGTTGTGCGATGAGTTATGGGCGCTCAACTCTGCCTCAGTTTCGGGTTTTCCCTTTCCGCTTCCTTCTTCTTCGCTCCGCAGAGCCTGGTGCTCTGTGTGCGCCATAATTTATGGCATGCGGCGAAATGGATTTTATTGCAAAAACCGTGTTTCGTGTTTATGGCACAAACTGTGAGTGGGCAATATTCATTTCATTTATGTACACTTATAACTGCGACGGTCTCCCTTTGTACTACTCAATCGGTTATTTTCACTCTTACAGCTCTAAATGCTGATATATACGATCGTTTTTATGGGCCAACTACTTATATACAGAAAGATTGCTAACACACCTACAATGCGAAGCCCTCAATTGCAAGGCAATAAGTATAAAGCAATAAATTAAAGAATAAAATAGTATTAATCGTGAAATCGATTATTTTGCCTATCGATCAGTACAACAACAAAACCATTTCTTAATTTAGTAAAATAAATTAAAGATATTTTAAGAATAACATATGCAATTTGATGATTTATCTTACTCTGATCATATTCTGTTAGCTTCAAGAGTTTGTATGAAATTTGGTCGATAGGATCGATGCTTATATTATCGATAATATTCTTTTGTAAAAATCAGA
>JAEIIH010033927.1:0-11062 GCA_018904745.1 Drosophila orosa | reverse complement strand
AAGAATGTTGATTCATAGAAATATATTTTTAAAATGCAAGCTGTGCCTTTATATTGAGTTCTTATCAGTTTTGGGGTTAAATAAATTTAGCAACAAAAAATAACTCTCTTAATAAATAATAAATACTGAGCTACAGCATATATATCTAAGATACATACATATATCTTTTTTAATATAATTACTGTAGGTCAATATTTATTATTATAAAACATTTTAGTTATAAAATGCTTAGCCAAAGCATAAAATGCTGAAATTTCCGTAAAAAACTCAAGTAAAATTATTATCTTGAGACTTAAATAAGAAAAGAATTCAAATTTCGCGCCAAAAGGCGTTCAAATTCCCCGGTAGCTGAAAAATCCCTCGACTCGCTCAATATTTGAGCGAGTTCGACACCCTCTCTCTCTATATCTCTTTGGGCTACACAGCGGCTGTGGGAGAGACCATTTCGCCGCGCTCTTTCGCTCTCTCTGACTAGCAGCTGCCGTTTTAATTGAAGCGGCGAATTCATCTGCACGCCGCGCCGCGGCGAATCCATCTTCGTATCTTTCTCTCCCTCTCTCTGTGGCGCGTCGCTCTGTCATCATCATCAGTCGCCGTCGTCGTCGTCGTCTCGTCGCTGTGGTTTTTAAATTCTGATTGTGGCCATCCCGTAAAAAGAGGCAAATGTGCAATGAAAATTAAATAAAAACCTTTGTCTCGGCTCGCTTAAATATAGAACAACTCGCACAAAGTAATGACAGGCTGGAAAAACGCTGAAAAACAGTGAAAATCGAAGGGAAACACAGTGCGGAAAACCAGCGGAAAAGCCAGTGTCTGTGTCTGTGTTTGGTGGTGGCGAAAAAAAAAAAAAAAAAAAAAACTGTGCGCAGCAGCCGCCTTTTTTTGTGACGGAACCAGAAATCCATGAGATACTTTTTAGTATCTTTTCCGCATAAATACAATGTATTCAGTGCAAGAACCAAATAAAAAAATCTAACAAATTCAAAGAACCAAAGAGACCAAGCCATAAACCTCCAAAGATCCAAACAAACAATACAGTGCCCATAAAACCATGTCACATATAAATAATAAAACCTATAAAATGCGTTATAATCTGCCATGAATATGGATTTTGTTAGAAAAATATTTAGTTCCAAAGATTGCTTCTTCTTTGCTCTTATTTTTGTTGTTGTTGTTGTTGTTGTTGGCTCCCTTTGTTCGGCGCCTTTGTTGTTGTTGCGAATAGCATTTTGTGTACCTTTCAAGAAATCAATAAAACAAAAAAAGAACCCACAAACTCCGCTCAAAACGAGTATCGTTGCCGCTCTCTCGCTCAGCACTGGAAACCCTCTCTTTCTTTCCTCGCTCTCTGTGTGTGTGTGTGTGTGTTTTGTTGACATTTTACCGCTTGAAAAACCATTAAAAAACCCAGCAAATTATGTCAATAATTTAGCATATTTTCGAGCCACCGGATGGCCACAGAAAATTAAAGGGGGAAAACATACACAGAGAAAAGGGGAGAGATATGTACAATCCCCCTTTTTGAGACAAAGTGCGAATGTATATATTTTTTGAGCTGCGCAATTCGTGCTGACAGTTAAATGACACAATTCCCGGCTTGGATTTTGGGGCTGGGTCGCATTCACAATTCGCATTTTCTGCAGCGAATTCGAGGGGGCATTTTCCCCTTTTTCCCCACAGAGAGCCAATCCTTCGTAGCACGTGCACTGCGGCTCTATTGATTTTTCGCACATCCCATATCGCATGGGCTCCCGTTTTTCCGTTTCCCCCATTTTCCGGTTCCGGATTCTCCCAGTTCTCTGGATTCTCTGGATTCTCCGGGTTCCTCTTCTGGTTTCTCCACTGCCGTATTCTTGGTGCATGCGCGATGTTCACTTCCATCCATTTTCATACATTTTCATCTATTTTCGCACACTCAGTGCACTGACCTTAGCCCATGACTGTCAACATTTTGGGCCACACTTGGGCGAAAAATGTCAGCCATATATAAAAATATACAATTTTGGGAAAGTAAAGTTCATAAATAAAAGACTTTTTAAATCATACAATCAATTTATGAATCAAAAATTCACGTTTTAATATTACAAAATGACATATACTTCAGTTAAATCGTTAAAAATACTTTTGTTACCTGCTATTGGGATTTTATATTGTTTCTTTAAATACTTTTTTGTATAAATAAAGAAAATTAATGTCTGCCGAAGTAAGCAATCCAATTTTCGGATAAATAAGTGCATAATTTATTGTGTTCCTGAGTAAAACATATAAAATTGGCTTACGAACATTCTAGAATTTCTTCAAATACTTTTCTCTGTAACCAAAAAATATTATTCTAAAAAAGGGCCACTAGAATATTATAATAATAAACCTTAATAACTTTTCAATGACTACTACCTCTTTCCCTTTTTCCTTCTGTACCTTTTAGTCACCTGCCAAGCAGCTTTTCACTCTTTTTCGACTGCATTTAAGTACACATTTGTTTGGCTTACAAATTAACGCCATTCGAAGTGTTGGCTGGATAAACAAACAAGTGATTTTATTTCATCGCAGCTCACAATGTGGGCCATTCATAAGAGGCGGCAATTGGGGGCTCTCATGTAAACAAACTGCTGGAACTCCGGCAGATGGAACTGGAGAACCCGAAACCAAACAGATTCCGAAGCAGAAACATATCCCCAAGAGGGGCGACTGGCCCAGATGTGGGTTATCATAGAATCTCACGCTCATTACGACGAGGTGGGTGGAGTACCTGTTTGTTTTTAGAACCGAGAGGTAGTGAGTTTTCCGCACGCGAGTGGCTCTTCCAGGAAAATGCATTCGATTCTCGCAGCAGTTGTGGGTGGAAATTGTTTAGGGGTCTAATAATAATTTGGGGGAAAGAGATCTGAACTCCAGAGAACTTGGTTCTTAGTTCTAATGATGTTATCATTAGTTGAAAATTGCGGGTACTTATTCCCATTTTGTTGTGGATGGTGTTGAAGTGCATCTTGGACAGAATGTTGAAATAGCACAGATAGTTTTTGTTAAATCTCTTTTTTAAGGTTATAATAGCTGAATCCTATTAACTTTACATTTTAGATGGCTTTAGTTGTTATAACTTGGCTACTGTTTAATCCTAAATGATCACAAATTAGCATTATAATCTACATATATCTTTATATCTGTGTATCTTTGTCATTTTGTAAAGACTTCTAACAACCCACTCTTATCGACCAGCAAATGGGCGTTTTTGTCAAACCGTTGTGAGACATATTTCCGATAGAAAAGACCCTACTCATCCCACACAGTTCTTCCGGTTACCTAAGATTATTATTCCAAAGACTCACTCCCTTGAACATTTTCACTTTTTATCAAAAGACTGAGGCAGACAAATTGTCTATTATTTCGTATCTACGGGCAGTGAATAATGGAACCCCATGTCTTTATGTATCTATCTGTCCAGACTTTATAAGTATTGATGTCTTGTCCGAGTGTGAGTGATGGATAGGAAATCACACACTGGGACATGTAAATGGGGACTTCCCACTGTTTTTTTGGGTACCTATTAATTGAAGATAGAAAGGGTATATTACTCACATAATAAGTGAGAGGTAACTCTTACGAAATGATGTATTTTATTTTAAACAAATAGTTTTTGTAGTTGTTTCGATATATCTCAGCATTAAAACAGTTACCAGAATTTTTTTAATTTGAATAACAGATCAAGAAAGTTAATTGTATAGCAAAGTAAATAGTTAAATTAAATTAAATATGAAAGGGCTTTCCATAGTTTTTTAAACCACATTTAAGGTTATTTTTACATATTATATTGACTTTAATTAAAAATCCTAAGGTATCTCCTAGTCGAGGCTTTGAATTTGTAGCTTTTCCCTAGATTATGGTCTGCAGTTGTCAGGCAATTTGCCTTCCGTCAATTGATTTCTGTTCGGAGCCCTCATTCGTTTTTCCATTTTCCCCCGCAGTTGTATGTTGTATTTTTAGTGATTTTCAATTATCTGTCAGTTGTTGTCATAGTCGGGTCATCGGGGAATGCTAATCAGAGAATCGGGGAATCAGTGAAGACACCGACTTGTGTCCACTTAGGAGAATTCACTCCCTCTCACTCCTCTCTCTTTGACCGTTATTAAGCACTTACTGGCCCCGCAAATGGCCGACAATTGTCGCTTGATTGGCCAATTTCCATGGTCGGATCAGCGACTTTGAACGCGACTTCGACCCGCTTAACCATTTCATTTTATGGTGTTTCCTCCTACCTCCTTTTCTCTGCTCGGTTCTCTGCCTTTATCTCTGGTTTCAGAGTAATCTTTTGTGTGTTTCTATTTTTATAAAAAACCCTCTTACTTGTGGCCAGCAGCCGGCACATCTGTGCGTCTTTTTGGCACACAGAAAAATGTGTATCAAATGTCATAAGCAAGTTCAGAAAATCTGAACTAAATGAAGGGAAATATACAAACTTGATGGTTAAAAATAGCAATATTACAAATGTATGTTCATTTTTAATATGTAGAAAGAGGGAAACTTCCCTTAAGGTAATTTTTCATGAATTACTCATGTCTCAATAAAGCTAGAAACTTGATTTTTTAATACTTTTGCAATCTTCTAAACTTGTTACAATATAGCTATACTTTCTGTCGATTTATCTCAGTGTAACGCTTAAGAATACACCCGAAGCTTTGGCTCGTTGGCTTACTTTTTGCATGCGGCAATTTGATGAGCTGCTAATTAGCCGCTACGTCGACGGCGACGCTGACTGCGGTTGCGGTTAGCTGGCCAAACACGAGCAACAATACTGTACAGTAAGCACTCTAAATAGTGAACACTTTGTCACAAGAATTTTACATGCATTTAAAATATTAAGGGAACAGGCAATGTATATTTAGTGCTTTATTAATAATCTTTAATTTATTGTCTTTTATTAAAAAATTACCCAAATGTTCTGAAACTTTTAATTCCAATTTATTAAATCCTAAAATATTGAATTTTCAAAATTAAATACAGAATAAATAACAAAAACAGGTCAAATTTGCTTTCAAAAATTAAAAAATAATTACTTTTGGTCTTTGAAAAATCCCAATATGAAGTCATCGCTTATAAGTGGTTTTAAAAATATAAAATACCCTAATTATTGACTGTGATTTTTGATAATCCTTTGTATAGAGTCCCCACTGTATTTCTCTCCACTGCAAAAGACCCCGAGAATATAGCGTGCTGAGGCTAATTCTGAATGAATCAGCACGAGCTCCCTGTAATTTGCACTTTGCCCGTCTCCCATCCGTCGCTTCCCTCTGCTCCTCTCTCTCTCTCTTCGTTTTATTATACTCTGCCCACCCCTTTTTTCTCTTTGTGCATTTTATTGCAGTGCAATTGTTGTTGGCAGAACAAAGAGGAACGGAAAAGTGATGGAATGTTTCACTTATCCGGTGTCGTTAGGGTTCGTGTATGGAAAAACTCGACTCCAAATTGCAGTGCTTAGGCAGCTTATGGATTGAGATCGATTAGCTTCACATCCATTTATGTTTTTACAGTTAGAAAAAAAAGTGTTGTAGGAATGACAGAAGTTAGAAAAATGAATAAGTTATGAGTGGGAATTAAATTAAAGAAAGGCAAGAACTGGGGTTTATGATTTCTTGGGGAAATCGAAGGAAAAGGTGTATAAAAAAGCGACCTAAATATCATACATATACAAGCTGATGATATTTTAAATTTATTTGTCTTCGTTTTCGATTATATTAATCCCATACATAAAAGATAATATGGATTTATATATCGCTATATAGATATTTTCTGCCATCCCTAGGCTAGTCATCATTTGAGCTTCTCTACACATTTTTTAAGAGTTTGTTTTTATTCGCCTCGGGTATAATCTCTACGCCCAATCGTTAATTTTACGCGATTTTTTCCTGGCGCTCCTCTCCTGCTCTTAACCCAAAGCGCAGCATCTTAACCCACAGCTGGCGCACACATGTCGTCAGCAAATGGTTTGTGGGCATTGCCAATTTGTTGGTGGCTTATATATGGGCATATATATAAGTATATTTATCTATATATATATATTTGTGTATATATATTGTGGGGAGTGTATTTTTAAGGCGGCTGCATCTTCGCCGGCGGATGGTTGAACCCCATTGAACTCTTTTTCGTTCCAAGGGATACGAAAACAACAATAATGTGCAGAAAAGTGTGAAGAAAATGCGAAAAAAAAGCGGCACAAGAACACTAAAAGAGAGAAGGAGAGAACTGAAACAATGGCAGAGGAGTATTGAAAAAATGCAATAAATTATCATAAATAAAAGTAAAACGAAAAAAAAAAAAAGCAAAGAGAAGAGAGGACTCAGGCTTGATGGGGTTCAAACTTGGGGTTCAGATTTTTTTTCTTTACTCTTTTTTTGGGTTGGCCCGCTTTGAAAAATGTGTTACACCAAAGCAACAACAGCAACAGCAAGAGAGAATTTTTTTTACAAATCAAGAAAACAGTGATTCATCGATGATAAACACAGATTTCTTGTAGTTTTCTGTTTTTGTTTCTACGCTTCACACATTTTATGGTGTTTGCTTAGCGTCAAAATAGAAATCATTCAAATCAATCAATAAAAACTAACCCCAAATTATAATCAAAGAAACACAAACTACTTATAGTAAAAAGTGACAACCGAGAAATAAATAAATATTAAAGTGAAGAAATATAAATGTTTAGCTAGGTTTATGCAAGCAAGAAATATTTTCAGCTATTTTTAGGGGGAAACAAAAGTATATTCTATAAATTTTTTAAGTTAACTAGAGCTCAATTCAATGTTTAACTTGTAATTCATTTTAAACACATTTATACCTTTTAATATCTAAAGGAAAGGTCAATTGTTTTAAATAAATTTCATAAAATATACTTAAATTTCCCAGAAACTTTTGACAAATTAAAATACTGCTTCATAAACCTGGTCTTAAATGTTATATTTTCCTATTTTTAACCAACAATTTTATCATAAATGTGTAGTGCCAAAATGGAAATCATTTAAACCCAACCAACTAAGCCCTAAGAACCCTAATAATCACAACAAAAAATATAAAAAGCACAAAACTGTAAAACAACGCACAAAAATGTTGTAAGTTTAAAGAAAACTCACCCAGAGAAACCCAGTCCTACTGAACAGTGGGACAAAAACGCACAAAAAAGTGAACGAAAAAGAAAAGCACAAGAGCGAGTAAATCAACGAGGGAAACCCCACCAGGACTTCTTGGGAATTTTCAAACGAATCAAGATGCCACGAAATCAGCTTCACGCTCTTCTACGAGCCCTGCTGAAGCTGCTGCTGTTCATCAGCATCGCGGAGCACTGTGCCACCGCCCTGCCCACCACATCCCAATCCTCGCCAGCTCCATTTACCGCACCGCCGTCGCCGCCAGCAACCATTGCCACCTCTCCCTCTTCCGATCGCAATCTGGCCGATCTAGTCAATATTGATAATAATAATAATAATAATAATAATAATAATAACAATCCGGAGACCGAGACAACCGGTTCCGGTTGGGAAACCCTTGAGACTGAATTGGGAAGTCCAGGAACTACGATGAAAAGCTCTACTTCCACGGGCAAAGTGGCAGAGAAGGAGCCATCCTTAATGAGCACATCGGCCACCTCCATTGAGCAGCAGGATCAGCCGCCGGAAGTGCCAGCCACCACGTTGGCCTTTGCCAATGCAGTTCCGGTGGCCGGTGAAATGGGAAACGGAAATGGTAATGGCGGATCAGGAATGGCTTTCAACGATGCCACGCCCCCGTATGCAGCAGTCGATGATAATTATGGTAAATAGAGATGATTAATTTCTAAGGTTTAAAGATAAAGGTTTATGATAAAGCCAAGGGAGTTCTTACAAAAAGATATATATATATTTGCAATAATTTTGATGTATTTTAACCCATACTCTTCCTTTTTCTACTATCTAAATTTGCAACCCTTTTAACCCTTCGTTTTAATAATTCAAACACTGAAGAACTGGCCCTAGGCCAGCCCCCAAAATAAAAAGAAGAATATAAACAAGAAAGTTCGATGGGCCTTCGACAAGAATTGGCAATTATAGTTGCTCAACTACATAGGTTCATTGACACCGCAGAACTTTCTCGACGACCCCCCAACCCTTAACCCTTAACCCTTACCCCTTAACCCCATTGACTCCCTTAACCCTCTCTTGACCCCCCAGCTCAAACCAGGCAGAAGAACTTGTGTAGTTGCTCAGTTATTATCTGCTGAAGGAACAACAATAAAAATACATAGATAAATCCAGCACAAGAACAACAGCAATTGCATACTTCAAGGCAATTAAGAGAGTTTTCATTTCCGGTTTGGCACGCAGCCCCCTCCCACTCCCTGACCCCTTTGGGGGGCGGGGCAGCGTCAACAACTCTGCCTCCGCCACTGCCTTCGTGTAATATGGCAAAATTCTCACGCAAAACTTTTAGCTCTGGCCAAAATGAATTATTTAACATTGTTTTGGGCCAAGCTAAGTTGTTACACAGAGAGAAAAAAATCATAACAACATTAATTAAGTATTAAAGTCTATATAAATATTTTGTATGATAAGTAAAGAATTTTTTTTAATTTTTATAATAGCAGTAACCAAATAGATCACGTTTAAAGTGATACAACTTTTTTAAATTTATCACAATTAAATTTTAAAATATTTGAAAAGCTTAGCAAATTTGTTGCTTCTTTGGAATATGTTCAAGGAAAATTATGACAATTTTGAAATAAATAAAAAATACCCATACATATCACCTTTAAATATTTAGCTTCTTTAGAAACCTAAACCCCAAATAAAACCCTTAAAAAATATTATAATAATCCTACCCATCAAAAGGTAAAATTTCACGAAATCATGTCCCGATTTTGTCCAAACTTTTTTCCTGCCTGTAATTACTACTATTTCTGGCTGCTATTTTTTATTTTCCCCTCTAATTTTCTTGATGTTGAACCTGCCTCATGAAATATGTCCGGGGCATTGACAGGCAGCCGTCGGGCTGCTCGTTAAAACTTGGCCCGCGGGGGTGCCAAAGCGGCAACAATTCATTGGAAGTGAGGCCATGTTTCACAGCCAAGCTCCCAAGTCCCCGTCCCCGAAAGAACTACACCAGCCGAAAGGACACGCGATGCGCACACAGGACACAAAACAATTAACAACTTAACTTTTATGGGCCACAATTATTTGGTATTTTATTTGTTAAGCCGCACAGCCAACTATTTTTATGGGCATGTCATTAAATTGGAGCGCCACTGTTGAAGGCTGCCTCAGCAAGTCTTAAATTGGTCAAGACCAATTTTTGGCTCAGACGAATTTGCATTCACGATATTCTCCTGGTTACATTTGCGTGTGCTTAAGCTCAGACTGACAGACTGCAAAATTGCAGGACATTCTCCTCGAAACCCACCTGATTTGCTGGCCACACGCCAAACCCGTATTAGGTTGCAGTCTTCAGGGGCAGGTGCCAGGCGACCACGCCCCCTCAAATTAATAAGAAAAAAAATCTGGGACACACAAAGGGAGTGGTCATAATGGGGTTACAAATAAAATTAGTTACTTGTGTGGTAACTGGCTCAAGGTCCTTTCCGTTGATTCATGACAGAAATCGGGGTTAAATGCAAGAAGGCAGAAGTTCAAATGTAAGAGAAGGTCTTTTAAGTTAGGAAAATAAAAATTGAGTAAGAGATATTAAAAAAAATGTTTGAATTATGTGATTGTGCTATAAAATCAGCACACTATATATATTTTCTATTTATTAAAGTGATGTTTTTTTTAAGTAAATAAATATAAGCTCAAGTAAAAGTATTCCGACCTAAAATTTGAATTCAAGAAGTAGAAAATTAACCAGCATTTATTAATAAATAAAAACTAACTTTATACTGTTAACTAATACATTTAAATAATTAAATTCTTCCGTTTTCTAAGAAACTAATAAAAATAATCCGGAGAAAAATACCATGAACAATTATAAATAACCTGCTTACGCCACTTTAAAATTCATTTACCAGCTTATTAACGCGTCCAGTCAACTAGCTCAGACAATCATAAATTAAAATCCATTTTTTTAACCTTATTTGAATGCTTGGCTGCTCTCATCAGTAATTACAGTTTCAGTCAAACGAATTCATTACTTTTTTTATCAGAAAATTCATTTATAGATATATGCTGGAAAAATTTAAATAATTGCCAGACAGCAGTGAACTTGTGATCGCTTCAATTAACAAAGCAATCAATTGCTTGGCTCGGAAGTGTGGAACTCTTAAATATTTGCTAGTAATTACACGGCCAAAGTTTACAGTTTTTCGTAAACTCATCTTGGGCGAAACACTTTAATTAATAAACCTGCTGAATCAACATTTTCACAAATCATTTTTTGGCACCACCCGCAGCTGCCTGCGATGCCTGTGATATTTCCAGCGAGTCATTAGTTTAATTAATTGTTTTGCCACAACTTTTGTGCAGCCAGAAGTGCCACAAGCAGCGAGGGTGTTGAGTTAATTTTTTGTAAATTCATTTTCCCTTTCAAGACCCACCAGCTGAGAGCTGTCACAAATTTTTGGAGAGTAACACTTTCGGGGCTCATGGCGGCGGCGCCGCCGAGCGATGAAAAGTGCAGTTCATCAAGTGGGAACCCTCGAGCACTTTCGAGGGCGGAAAATCGTGGGAATTTGCCGTCGTATCTGTCAGATACGTACTTGCAGTTGGCAGGCGGCAGTGTGACAAACAGCAGTTGACAAACATCTTTGACAACCGAGAAAATGTCTCTGAAAAAATCTGAATTAATAGCTAGACCCCAAAAATGAATGGAAAATGAATTGCAGATAGTATAAGGAACACAACTGTTAGGATAACTCTGATATCTGCAATATTTATGAGTTATTTGCAAATGTATTATGTACTTAAATGGCTGATATTTGTAAACCAGATAATGAATGAGTCACAAACGTAAAATAAATCAATAAAAATATATTTCCTGGTTGGATAAGAGTGAACTTATTTTTGTATGAATATTTGGAAGAAATTTATTGTTAAATTGCTTTTTATATTGGGTT